>MJUU01052800.1:41844-69846 GCA_002080025.1 Modiolus philippinarum | reverse complement strand
GCGACAAGCAGGGACAGGCGAGACATCTATTAGGGTCCACTCTTGTTTCTGTATAGGAAATATAGAGCACATGCAAAAACCACAAAAATACTTATATGAGAGGTTCAATTCATTAGTACTAATAAGTTGGTAAATTATCTAATTGGTTCTTGGATGTGCTCGATATTTCCAGATAGGAAAACTGTTTGAAAATCTGCCAAATTTGGTATATTTCTATGAAAATGCTCAGAAGTAGCATTTTCATGACGTCAGAACTGTACCTATTGTGACGTCATTGGTTCTAAAATTTGTATTTTTTCTGTAAATAGGATCTCAACTTTGAAACGAACATAAAAGAACGTCTTGAAGTGCAACTTAAAACTTCACTGGAATCTTGGGCCAAATCAACCCCTTATCGCACCTTGTCCTTTGCACAAAACATTTTAAAAAAAGCTAGAGACAAAAAATGGTACATGGTTTCCCTATAGTTGTGTTATAAAGTTATCATTAATGGTTGTCTTGAATTTATCAACAAAACAGGACAACAGAAACACTAAGGACAAAATAATGCAAAAAACATGGGGAAAAAAATTAAAACACTACAAGATAACAACAACAAAAAAATAATAAACCAAAACAGGACAGCTGAAACATCAAGGACAAAGAAATAAAAAACATGACAAAATAACGCATTATAAATCATAAGGAAAAAAATAATAAAGTAAATCATAAATAACACAAAACATGACAAAATAAATTTTAAACATGGCAAGATAACATCAAAACGAGACGACAAAACAGGAAGGACAAATAAAAAAAATTAAGAAAACAAAATAACACAAAACATTACATAATAAATAAAACTTGATCAATAAAACATGACAAAATACCGGCATTTTACATTTCCGCAAATTGGCATTACGTTTCCGAAAAAAAATATATTACGTTTCCGGAAAAAATAGTTTACCTTTCCGCAAAAAATATATATTACTTTTCCGGGAAAAAAAAAATCATTTCCGCAAAAGAGATACTTCACATTTGTAAAATAATTTGCGACTTTAAGTTTATACAATTATTGTCCATTGTGTATGACCTTACCGGTCTACCTGTTCCTATTGTGTAACCAATTTAACAATTTGATTATTCTTTTCACATTATATTTTTGACCAACTGGTATTGCTGGACTACAACATATATTGGAAAAAGTTTTTGGTGGATTGCTATTGTTAACTAATCAACACACTCAGTGTCCTTTTGAATTGTTCAACAATACTATTGTATATCAATCTGTAATAGCCTGGGGAGGTTTTACCTTGATTTGTTGATTGAAATAAGGACTATATAGAGTTTATATTTAATGAAAAAAGAATGCACCTTATCAAATTATTAAAATTACATCATTTAAAAATAAATATTGTGATATAAATAAAGGGAATTTGATTTAGTTGTATTTTTTTCATTCCATAAATTGAGTAGATTTATATATTTTTTTTATGGTACATTGTAATACTTTTTCAAGGTAAAACCTCCCCAGGCTATTACAGATTGATATACAATAGTATTGTTGAACAATTCAAAAGGACACTGAGTGTGTTGATAAGTTAACAATAGCAATCCACCAAAAACTTTTTCCAATATATGTTGTAGTCCAGCAATACCAGTTGGTCAAAAAAATAATGTGAAAAGAATAATCAAATTGTTAAATTGGTTACACAATAGGAACAGGTAGACCGGTAAGGTCATACACAATGGACAATAAAAAAAAATAATAAAGACAACCGCTACATGATCCCATTAATATTGAAAGTTCAACTTTTTTTTTAACTTGTGACATTCACAATATATTTTGTACAAAAATATTACATACAATATTAAAAAGAAACACGTACTATCATAGCCAACAGGTATTTGTTGTATTGGTATTTTTATCCCCGCCGCAACGCGATGCGGGGATATGGTAATGCTGGGCATCCGTCCGTCCGCCTTGTAAGCGCTCTAGCAAGCTTAATTCTCATCGGATTTTGATAAAATTTATACAGTAGATTAAGTTCAAGGATGCCTCAAGCGAGTTCGAAGATGAGTCCTGGTCGAATATTTTTGTAGGAGTTATGCCCCTTTTTAACCTTGAAAATTGACAAAATATTCTTGTAAGCGCTCTAGCAAATTCATTTCTCATTGGATTTGGATAATATTTACCCAGTAGCTTAAGTTCAAGGATACCTCAAGTGAGTTCGCAGATGAGTCCAGGTTGAATATTTTTGCAGGAGTTATGCCCCTTTTTAACTTTGAAAATTGACAAAATAGCCTTGTAAGCCCTCTAGCAAATTTATTTCTCATTGTATTTGGATAATATTTACACAGTAGATTTAGTTCATGGAAACCTCAAGCGAGTTCGAAGATGAGTCCTGTTCAAATATTTTTGTAGGAGTTATGCCCCTTTTTAACTTTGAAAATTGATCAAATATCTTTGTAAGCGCTCTAGCAAATTTATTTCTCATTGGATTTGGATAATATTTACACAGTAGCTTAAGTTCAAGGATACCTCAAGCGAGTTCGAAGATGAGTCCTGGTCGAATATTTTTGTAGGAGTTATGCCCCTTTTAACTTTGAAAATTTACGAAATTTCCTTGTAAGCGCTCTAGCAAATATATTTCTCATTGGATTTGGTTAATATTTACTCAGTAGCTTTAGTTTAAGGATGCCTTAACCGAGTTCAAAGATATGCCCTGGTTCAATATTTTTGTAGGAGTTATGCCCCTTTTTAACTTTGAAAATGACCACAAATATGTGAGGTTTCAAATTTCTGGGGCGGCGGGGATATATGGCTATGCGTAGCCCTTGTTTCAAACTTTTTTCAGAAGTTTTTTTTTGTGGGTTAAAAAGAGAACATATCTGTCCATTATGTTCACATCATATTTGTATTTCAAATTCTAAGGTAAACATGTTCAAAATATTAACTGGATTTATTAGTGAAGTCTTATTCAAGCTAATCCCAATAGCCAAAACAAAATAGTGTGGATCCACCCTGTACATTCATGCACAAAGCTGACGATCATATTTTTTTATGCCCCCAGATCGATGATCGGGGGGCATATTGTTTTTGTCCTGTCTGTTTGTCTGTGCGTCCGAAACTTTAACCTTGGCTATAACTTTTGAACTATATAAGGTAGACTTTTCATACTTGGCAGGTGTATAGGTCTAGTCAAGAGGAACATAAATATGCAAAAAAAAAATAGGTCAGGTCAAAGGTCAAGGTCACAGAGGTTAAAAAGGGGTGATATTGACTGTTTTCACATATTTGACTATATAATCCTTATTATTTATCCTATTGAGAAGGGGTTTGTTTCATGTTATTACTTATAAAATTGCGCAACTGTGGTATGTCGACAGATTTGAGGTAGCGTTTACCGTTTTTGAGAAACAAAAGGCCCAAAGGGGACAAACGGAAAAAATGAATTTTTAAATTTTTTGTCGGATCATGATGCAGTATTTTTCTGTAGATTTCTTATAGCATGTTTAAACAGATACTTTTAACAATTAAAACCATGTCAATAAACAAGAGGTCCAAAGGGGCTTCATCTGTTTCAGAATAAAGGGGTTAAATTGGGTGTTTTTATGGTAATGAACAACTTTTGAACTATGTAAGATAGACTTTTAATACTTGGCAAGTGTATAGGTCTTGTCAATATGAAAATAAATATACCAAAAAAAATTAGGTCAATGGTCAAGGTCACAGAGGACAAAAAGAGGTAAAATTGGGTATTTTCATATATTTTACTGTAGAATCTAGGGGCATATGTAGTGTTTCACAAACACATCTTGTTTTCAATTTTATTATGTCTCCCCCCTTTTAAGGGGGAGACATATTGTTTTCGTCTTTTCCGTCTGTCGTCCGTCCGTCCGTCAGTCCGTCCGTCACAAAGTTTGTGGACGCCAATTCTCCTACATCTTTGATCCGATTTCAACCAAACTTCACAGGATTGTGGACCATCATGCTTTAGTTGTGCATTTTGTCTAGCTGGAATGAATGGCCACCTGGTGGCAACATAAACTTACTTGTGTTTTATCACTGAAAGAACATTACGTACTGGGGGGGGGGGAGACATTAGTTTTTGTATCAAAAACACACTTCTAGTTCATATTGAAATTGTAATGAAAGCTACCTGAATAACCAGGTAAATTTTCGGAAACATAATTCATAAAATTTGTGGAAAAGTAATGTGCCCCAAAATACAGTAGAACTTGACAAATAACAACCAAAGATTATAACAGTAAGTACCTCTATATAATCACTTATTCTTATCTGGATTTTTCATATTAGAATTATTTAGTCTGGACAAATTTTTTATGAAATTTAAATGAGTTGAACTTGTTTAACACTTTCACATCTGAATTAATTTTATAGAATTCGTTTTCAAGACTTTGCAAACTTTTGCAAATTAAATGCAAACAAGCAAACACTTTTCAATGAACCTTTGCCAGCATCTTCATACAGATATTTGGAAGAAGGGGTTGCGAAGGTGCATAGGAGAGGTTGGAGGTGGACCGATTCATAGGTTCCCCTTCTGAAAAATGGGAATTTTGGACTTTTTTGACTGTTAGGTGGCCATGGAGACCTGCTGAAAAGAGTTAGGCAAGCTATATTGTGCATGCATATAGAGTAGACAGTCCACTTTGCTATCATGTACAAGACGTGAAAAGTCTTTGATCTTTATCAGTAGGATCAGATTTTGATAGTCCCCTGGGGGGCAAAAATGCTGATTTTAACCATTTTTGCATTCAACTTGGTGTCAAAAATTTTTAAAAAATTAACAAATTTTTCTTATAGTCTAGCACATTCTTAGACCTTTACTATAAACAAAAAGCCATGAACTTTAGATTTATGCAGTAGGTCTATGACAGCCCACCCCTCATCAAAATCTATTTTTTTTTTTGATTACAGGGTTTCCATGGGTACTGGCCAAGGTCCTGCAACTCCAGGAGTTTAGATTCTAGGCTCTTTCAGTTTTATTTTTTAGGCACAGTACCCCTCTGTCTTTCATACCTGATTAACTTCAATTCCCAATGTATGGAATGTCAAGAGGGGCATTAAAGTAAACAGAGGGTCTTTGCTTCCTTAAGGAAGCATTCGGTTGGTAAGTTTTATTAAACAACATTGTATTGGTTGGGATTTAATTTCCTTGATAACTTTTAAGCACAAAATAAATGGAATTTAATCCCACCAGAGTACAAAACTTATGTTTTGTGTAGGGAGGGTGTCACATAGGTGAGGGGCCTTGTCATAGAGGGACCACTTCTTTATTTATAAACCAATATGAAGACAAATATACTATGATGTCCAAACAAAAAACACAGGTTCAAATTGATTAATTTAGAAAAAGGTATAAAGTGCTTAATTTCAATGCCACAAAATAATGCAGTGCAGATAAAAGCCGAAATAGTGTCCTTCCTGCTATATATTTCATTAGAAAACTCAACAGGACAATATTTCATGATCATCATGCATTTTATTCTGTCCTCGGTCTTTTTCATAAATAACAATTGCAAAGGTTGACAGTATTTTACAGTGGACACTATCAGTTACCTATGTTTATACCCGTAGGCATTTAGAATGTACCACCCTGAAGCACTTCTGTGCAGCCTGAGGCGTAGCCAAAGGCTGAACAGTGGTGCTGAAGGGTGGTACAATCTCAATGCCTACGGGTATAAAAGTAGGTAACGTATTTATCCCCGGCTTTGTCTTTTATTGCACCGAAAAAGCATATTGATGGAAGTAAATGTGTACGAAATTGCAACATCATCTGTGTTGCGCAATAAAACAAGTATGATAAATATGCAGAAAATGCCCCACTTTCCATGTCGAGGATGGTACCTAAGGTACCAATCTCAGACTTTGCTGATTTTAGGCGACTTGATTTTGGGTTGATGATTTCCTGAGGTTATAAAGTTTTTGGTGCCAGCTTTTACTTACTAATGTCATAAAATATGTGAAGTTATCACAAAGGAATTCCATGGCACTGGCGCTAGCAAAGTTCTTAACGAGACGGGTGCATGGGATTTGTACCCACGGGCTGCCATCCAATCAAAAGACGGCATTCATCACAAGCCGGGGATAATATTTAATGTTACACAGATATGTTTGATATATTGACTTGACTAGAAATATTGCTTTATTGAACTGTTGAGTCACGGGTTAGTTATAGACCAACAGCTTTGAATAAAGTACTGTCAAATATACCAAAGAAAAAATAGAAATATGCAAGTAGTTGGCATGAAGCAAAGAAAACTGTAATTGTATATTATTGGTTAGTCCTAATTTTATTGGTCAAAATTAACACCAACCTTATTCTTTTTAGAAACACGTAAAGAGGTTCGGTCCACATATCAAGAGGTTCATATTCCTCTAGTGTTGTCCATTTAAAAAGCACTATAATTTTTACAATTTGCCCATGCTCCCTTTTTTTCATAATTTCATTTATACATCTTGATGAGCATTTTGTCAAAATTTTATATAATCCTATTTATTCTGTCACATCTGCTCATTGTCAAACCTTGCCAAAGTTAAATATATATATAAACAAAAACAATCCAGAGGAGTATAGTTTCCTGCCAATTTTTTTTATCACAACAAGATACTTAACCTATCATTTTTTCACAAATTACCTTTTTTGACAAAAAAAGTCACATTTACCTGAAATCCTATTTATTTACAAATTAAGTAGCAAACACCCCTCGATTCAAAATTATTCAGCTCTGAGAAAATATATTGCAGGACTATTTATATGATGAAATTTGGCATATTTTACTGAAAAGAAATTTTCGGTGTGCGGTGAACACTTTGCAAAGGTACTACAGTGTCTATTCCGACACTGTGGGACCATAAAAAAATGTGTTGGATTATACAAGATGTCGGAATACTCAGGTTAAAATGCATGTAATACCTATATTTTTGGACCAAAAACTTACGTCTGATTTGACAGGATGTTGGAATACTCAGGTGTCGGATTAGACAGGTTCCTATGTAGAATCTTTCTTTTAAAGTCATCGGTTTTGTGTTTTGTGGTCTGAAGATGATTAAGGTAGTTCAGGGGACTAAAAATGAAATGATAGATTTTTCTTATTTTTCTGTGACTGAATGTTTCAAAATTTTAGTTTAAAATTTGTTAAAGAAATCTCTTTGGAAATATCAAATCAAAAATAGGGGTCACATATCATATTTTTGACAAAATCATGAAAATGTGATTTTCCTTAGTATTTTTATAGAATTTTCTCCCTTTGATCAAAATAAGATTGATTGATTGATTTAATATTGTTAAACGTCTACTCAGCAATATTTCAGCTATATCAAGACGAGAACAAGTTTGTTAATAAATAATCACTTTGGGGTATGGAAAGGGCCATGGGAAGGGAAATTCTGACTGCCACTGGAAAAGTAGGGTGAAATCGTCAAGGGCGGGGAATTTAGCCATGTAGCCGATCACCTACGGACCACCCCAAAAAGAGCTTGCTACAAGGGTTCTTTAACCTGTAGGAAGCGTGGCATTTTTCCAACACGTGGACCTGAGTTAACATCCCATCCGAAAGATGGGTTGTGTATTTATTAATCCCGCACAACCACGGAATGGGTCCTATTTCTATATCCCGGGACCCTCGGGGTCAGCCTCCGTTAGGAGGTGTCACACCCTGCAAGCCGGAGATACTAGGTCCTATTTCTATATCCCAGGGTTCCCTTGGGGTCCTCTGTTAGGAAGACTCGTACTCCAAGCTCAGAGGATGCTGCGGGCCTATTCATAAGCCGGGACCGCGCACAGCGGGATAAAAATAAGACTAATTTCAAATGATTAAAACAGACAAAAAGAAAGACATACACCATACAAGTTGACTTAGAGCTATTATAATAAGATAGATGGAGTATGAATTAAAAATGTTTTACCAATAATAGAATAAAAAAGATAACTGGAAACACCTACAATGGCCGAAAAACATAGCCACATGCCACAAAGTAAATAGGAACTGCACAAGAAAAAAAAAACACAATAAAAATACAAAAGACAAATGTATACAAAGATAGGAACTCGGGACAATACATCTTACTCAATAAAATTAAATTATCAGGAATAAAATGTCTTCTTACACAATTCAGTAAAATATAGTTGTAAGAAATTAAAAGTAAACAATCCATAATTAAACCAAAACGAATTCAGATCTTTGTAAAACATGGAAAAATATTTCCAGCAAAAAGTTTGGCAAATTGTAATCTTCCATATTGTTATATTATGGCATTGTAGCAATAATTGCTATCCAAAAACAAATGTATCAAAGACATGCTTATCTTATATGCAGATGTGCAATTACATAAGTTATTTTAATTACAGTTATAACAATATTTATATTGGGTAGAACGAGGGTAAATTGAATTTAATATTGACAAACCTCTTACTAGTGGTATATTTTACTCAGTGAAATTACATGTGTAAAAGTAATGGTAATTATATTCAACATTATCTAAATATAAAAATACAATACAAAAAAATTTTAAAAAATAATATGGAAAATTGAAAATAGATTACTAGTATATACCACAAGATCCTGTTTATTACCATATTTTATCCACTAGAGATAGTTAAATTTTAAGATTTTAATTGCGAGGCTTGCCCAGCATTTTAGAATTTTTAGTTAAATGTTAAGACTTGCCCAGCATTTTAGAATTTTTAAATTTAACTATCCGAGAGTGGATGAAATATGGTAATAATCGTGATGAAGTGGTGTAATATTTTTCCCTTATGATAAATGATTGTTTCATTGATTGAATATTGTTTAACATCTACTGAGCAATATTTCAGCTATATCAAGACGAGAACAAGTTTGTTAATAAATAATCATTTTTGGGTATGGAAAGGGTCACGGGACGGGAAATTCTGATTGCCACTGGAAAAGTAGGGTGAAATCAAAGGGGCGGGGAATTTAGCCTTGTAGCCGATCCTATTTCTATATTCCGGGGTTTCCTCGGGGTCTAATGATAAATGTTAAACACAGAGAATTTTATTTTGAATAGATTTGGTGGGAAAAAGCATAAGCTGTATTCAACATTGTGAAATATGAAAATTTATCAAACAGATCAGAACCAGTTTAAAGAGAACGAAATAATTCACAGTTGGGGGTAGATGACTTAATGGAACCTTAGCAGAATTCTTTATTTAATTTATAGGTGATGTTATTGCTGAGGTGCAATAACAATGTCCAGAAATAATATATCAAAGATGTGCATATTATATATGCAGATGTGCAAACTTTTAAGTGGGTTTGATATATTATATAGCAATATCAATATTAAGTAGTTTAAGTATGAATTAATTTTTTGATTTTACAAGCGTTTTAATAATTGTTTATTTTACTCAATAAAATTATTATAACAAGAATAAATGTCTATTTTGCATAATAAATCTACAGCAAAAAAATCTAAGAAATGAAATTTGATTAAGTAAAATAACAATTGTTGTTCTGAAAATTTAAAGGGAAATAACTGTGGGCGTGTCCTTGCTGAACTGAGGCATAATTAGGTTATATGTCCCTAACTAAAATAAATTTCATTTTTAAATATAGAATAGAATAGAATAGAATAGAATATGCTTTATTAACCAATCAAGGGTCCATTGAGGACATGATGACAAAACATAACAAAAATAATTATTACAGAGACTAATACACATATATAAATATATATATTTTACACTATCGAAATAAAGTGTATTCATAATATTAATAATAATATTAATACATTTATGTAGATTAACAGAAACCTACAATTATGCTTTTTGTTAAAATTGACTCAATACATCCTGCTGTAAACACATTTTTGTTCCACCAGACCAGGGACTATATATAGCTATATTGAGTCCCTGACTAGACAAAATAATTAAAGTTCCAATGGAACAAATATCATAAACATCAGGAACAAATCTTAAGGTGGAACTTGTATTCTGATCTTCTATGAGCCAGAATATCTCAGATGTTTTGTTTTGTTTCTTTTTTCCATCCGAGTTAGAGCACGTGTGTTTGAGCCCGGTGTTTGAGGTTGCAACTGAAAGATAGAATTGTGAAGCGCGGCAGTCTTCGATCATCCCGATTACATTTAACAATTGCAAGGAGCATTGTTACGGTGCCAGAAAGTCTAATCTAGTTGTGCATATGATATATGCAGTTGAGCACCGTCATATCGTGAATTAAAGATATTTATAAACTATCTATAAATAAATCAAATAGGGATTAATTGAAATAAAATTTTGCAAAAATTCTTAAAATTTTGCCATTATGTATTATAATTATTAAACATATAACAAAAATAACTAATTTTATTTGAATTCACACATAATAAATAATCATCATATGATTGTATAGTTTGAAAAAAGGTTTATTTATGGTTAGGAAAATTAAGGGGGGAATAATTCATAGGCTTTCTTCGTAAACTTCAAAATTTCCGACCCTGACGCTGAGGTAGTTACTGCAATAATAAAAGTAGTTGATATCACGATTCAGTGGTTGATAAAAAAATTTGGCGGCATCTGAACGGTTGGCCCTTGAGAAAATTCTCCCATTTCCCCGCATTTTTGGGACACCTTAATTTCCCACATGTTTTTTCGTTTGTTTGTAAGATTTGTAACGTCCCTTTTGTTGTGTTTTCCCAATATCCCTAATATTCACACTGTGAGTGCCTTGGTTTTCCCTAGTTCTAACGTTATTGCCATCACTTTGCGTCCATCGTAAGTCCGGCGAAAACTTTCCTTTATACTGAAAGATTTCATCTGAATCTACAAGGCCAATTCGAGCCAAACTTAGCCAAAATATGGCGAAACTTAGACACAAAAGGCGGTCCCCCTACAAAACAAGATGTGTTTGTGAAACACTAATGCCCCCGATAGCCACCACAGTAATTGTCCACCAATACAATACAAACTTGCTAAAACTGCAATCACTAGAAATTAAGTTTAAGTAGACATTTGAAATAAGCTTTATTAGATCTATTCACACATAGAATATCAAGCCTCTTACAATCGTAATTAACGTATAAAAGCAAAATCTAGATTTTGACCTTTTGACCTCTGTGACCTTGCCCTAAATGAAATTTGCATAATGGTGTTCAGCTTTACATGATCAATATACAGGCCAAATATGAAGTCCTATTATATTTGGTTGAAAAGATATAGGCAGTGTTAAAAGTTTTCACTCAGTGACCTTGACCTTCGACCTGACCAATTTTTTTGTGGTAGATTTGTATTGAGCTCTATTAGATCTATTCACATATAGAATATGAAGCCTCTAGCAATTATAAGTAATGAGCTACAGCAAAATCTAGATTTTGACCTTGACCGTGTTACCTTGATCTGACCTAAGTGAAATTTGGATAAAACTGTTCAGCTTCATATAACCAATATACAGGCCAAATATGAAGGTCCTTTCACATCTGGTTAGAAATATATGGGCAATGTTAAAAGTTTTTAAATTTGCACTCAGTGACCTTGACCTTTGACCTGACTGAATTTTTTTATGGATTTGTACTAAACTTTATTAGATCTATTCGCATAAGGAATATCAAGCCTCTAGCAATTGTAAGTTAACGATCCATAGCAAAATCTATACTTTTGACCTTTTGACCTCTGTGACCTTGACCTTTAACCTGACCTTAGTGAAATTTGCATAATGGAGTTCAAACATGATCAATACACATATCAAATATGAAGGTCATATCACATCTGGTTTAAAAGTTATTTGCCAGGTTAAAGTTGCGGACAGACATACATACATACATACATACATACATATACAGACAGACAGGGCAAAAACAATATGCCCCCGATCTAAAGATCCAGGGACAAAAAAATGCCCCCGATCTAAAGATCCGGGGGCATTAAAAGTTGTTTTCGGACTCGCAACTCAACCAAGATGACCGCAAGCGGGTAACATAGTTTTAACATTGGAACAACTTATGGGAGAACCCATTTAGATATCTTCTCCACTGAAACTACTGAACCAACTGGAACCAAACTTGGCCGCAATAGTCATTAGATGGTCCGGTCAAAAAAAGGTTTGTTTTTTTTTCTTTCGGGTAACTACTTCTCATCCAAGATGGCCGCCAGCGGGAAATATAAAAGCGGTCAGTCATAAATCTGTCCCTACCATGTGTTTGTGACGTGTATATCTTTCACGGACTAATAACTGTGTAAATTCATCATACACAACGTTGAATTTTGTCATCATTTTACAAAGAACTGAGAGTTATCGACATACAAACATCTCAGTACAAATCAGTCACAGCATCAATCCAGAGGGTCATCCGGGACACATTTATTGAGTCGACCATAGGTTAAACATTGAACCCTATGGTAAAATAAAAAAAAACATAAGAGATTTTCTCCTTTGAAGCTAATCGGGCAATTTGAGCCACACTAGGTTTTATGTGGTCCCCTCAAAAAATGTTTTCAAGTTCGTAGCCTAACCATTATGGCCGTCAGTGGGAAACATAGTTTTAACATTGGACCCCATGGTAAAACACACTTAGAGATCTTCTCCCTTGAAACTACTCGGGCAATAAGGACTAAACTAGACCACAATAGTCCTGAGGTGGTCCACTCTAAAAAAAGTTCTTTTCCAAGTTCGCGCCTTATCTAAGATGGCCACCAGCCTAAAAAATAGTTTTAACTTTTTATCTTATTGGCCCTTTTATGGGAGAATACATAATCAAAGAGATCTTCTCCTCCAAAACTACTGAGCCTATTAGAACTAAAATGGACCACAATAGTCTTTAGGTGGTCCACTCCGGAATAGTTGTTTTTCGTGTTCGCACCTCAACCAAGATGGCCACCAGCGGAAAATATAGTTGAACGCCTGTCTAGCATGAACTCTTCTTTTAAGATCTTTTCCTTTGAGACTACTTTGCCAATGGTGCCCAGTGGGTAGAACAGTTTTAACATTGGGTCCTATCAGAATACACATTCGGAAATCTTCTTTCTCAGAATCTACTGAGCCAGTTGAAACCAAACTTGGCCACAATACTCTGTGGATGATCCCCTCCGAAAGGTTTTTTCTTCTGATTCGCACTTTCTCTAAAATGGCCGCCAACATTGAGCATAGTTTAACATTTGACCCCGTGGGGAAAATGCATTTAGGGATCTACTCTTCTGAAATTACTGAGTCAATTAAAATCAAACTTCACCATAACAGTTCTTAGGTGGTCCTCTCCAAAACACTCCAAAAAGTTGTTTTTGTTCAGATTTGCATTTTATCCAAAATGGGATCAGCGGGGAAATAGTTATAACATTGAACCCTTTGGCAGCATTTTCAAAAAACTTCTCCCCTGAAACAACTGAGGCAGTTAGAATAAAAATTTGCAATATACTAGTAGTCCTTTGGAGGCATCCTCACAATGACTCCTGACATTGTGAAGATGCTTTTGGGTCACATACCAAAAAGTGTTTTTTTCAGGTTTATGTTTTCATTAAGATGTTCACCATAGTTTAACATAGGAACCTACTGAAACACATCTAAAGGTCTTCTCTTAAACAACTGGACACATTGGAACCATTATAAACTTTAAAACCGTTGACATTGACTCTATATGCAAGCCAACGAAGGCCCAGGTCAGGGATACAGGCTCTTGATGGCATCTTATGGCGGATTTCCCGGATAATTAACGTATTTTATTTGCAATTCTTCAGGCAGTACAAATTGGTATACAATAGAATTCTATAGAAGCTTGATTGCCTGACGAGCAGACAAAAGACAGGAGTTAAGAGGGAGTTTTATAGATGTTACTAGAGGAATATTGGTATGTTCATTGAAGAATTGCAAATAAAATATGTTAATCATCCGGGAAATCCGCCATAATATTCTTGCCATCCAATTTCGTCAAGACTAGCTGATTATGTGGTTCCAAATAACATGCATAATACCGAAATAGTGTAAATTTAAGTGCCATATATTCTGCTAATAGAACCGTAATCAAACACAGTTCAAATGGGCATTTTTAAAGCCGACTGTAGCAATAAAATTNGGAGTTTTATAGATGTTACTAGAGGAATATTGGTATGTTCATTGAAGAATTGCAAATAAAATACGTTAATCATCCCGGAAGTCCGCCATAATATTCTTGCCATCCAATTTCGTCAAGACTAGCTGATTATGTGGTTCCAAATAACATGCATAATACCGAAATAGTGTAAATTTAAGTGCCATATATTCTGCTAATAGAACCGTAATCAAACTCAGTTCAAAGGAGCATTTTTAAAGCCTACTGTAGAAATAAAATTCTATTTGAAATTCAAAATTCGTATCAGATTTTTATCCCCAATAATTTTTTTAGCAATACAGGAAAAACGATCATTTAAGGAATTAATAATTGCAAGGGGGTGAAATGGGTAACCACGTTTTGTTCCAATGCAATATGCCTTGGGTTTCACAGAAAAGGACATTGGAATGAAAAGTTTATGAAAGACTGAAACAAAGGAACGAATAGACAGACAGACGCCAAGTGATTGCAAAAACTTGCCCCGGCTATAGCTAGGTAAGCTGAAAGGTGATCTAATCGGAAGGATAGTTTGTGTTGTTACATGTATAAATCTGGGAATCGTAGCTCAAGGACTTCAGATAAGTCCTTGCGTAGCTCTATAGGTCCTCTTTTATTTTTTTTAGATCCACAACTATAAACAAAACTCATAAAAAACCATTAGAGCTACTGTACCGCAATTATGTTATTATATACTAATCACATCTCTCTATGTAGTTTGTTAGATGCCAAGAAGAAGTACAATGTACAACATATGAAAAATACATAAGAACTTGATTTTTTTCTGTATAATTGATCGGCTTTTGTAGTTATGATTTTTTCGGAATTTGCCAAAGTGTTATGTGTGGACTAGGCATGCAGATGATTTTTGACGGGGACTATTTCTGTTTCTAAGTAGCCTAGTAGCTAAAGAAGAAGACATTTGATTGGCTTAAATATTAAACTGTGTTCCGCACCTGTGACCATCTTGGATGTGATACAGTCCTAACGGACACAATTTTTAAAGGGACCATCTAACATGTATGTGTGCCTTAGTATGGTATTAATGGCTTAAGTAGTTCTAAAGGAGAAAATCTTTGCATCTTTCCAGGGAACAGTGTTAAATTATGTTCCCGCTGGTAGCTGTGTTGGACAGTGTCTGGAATTGCCACTCCAATATTAAAGGGGACTCTAGTAGGGTGCCCAAGAGACGATTTATCCGATTTTGGGTTAACGGAATAACACACACATTATACATGTTTGGAAAGAGGATACGATGGCGCATCGAAATGACGATGTCGTAGAGATTGAATTTGGTCACATTTTATTTTAGATGGGGTCAAAGGTCAGCTCCTAAAATTTTGAAAATTTTGATGCATTTTAAAATGAGCTTCATTTCACAGATAAAACTGCAACGAAATTCGAATATTGTTGTAAATGTTATTTGGGTAGTTCTTTAGTTTTACTTTTAATAATGATTTGTCTGTTGTCTTTATTCAACAAGTTTCAAAGATGGCATTTTGTTTCAAAGGCCCGTCATTTTGAATATTTGCACCTCCGTGATATGAGGGTTTCTTTCGGATATAAAGAACTGCGCATTTCTGACTTTTATAGAATTTTTCTTTAGAGGAAAGCTTGAATTTAATTTTGAAACTAACCGCTAAAAAATAAACCAAGTTTAGGCGAAATAAAACGCACTTTTGTTATTGCCATATTGGTATAAATAAGTCAATTTCCCCCCAAAATACACACTGACATAAATCTTAGTAAGACCGTTTCCACTGAAACAAAACCTTATAATATTATCTGAAATGATATGGAAAAGTGATTCTAAACGTGAAAAAAATACATGTGCTTGGAAAATCGAAACATAAGCAATGTAAAATTGTTACTAGATTCCCGCTATTTAACTAGACTTGGGCTTGTCAAGTAATTCTGACAAGAAGTGATTAGAGTTATCTCTCGTTGTACACTCAAAAGAACGTGACCAATTGGCATGGTCTTCATATCGACCTTTAACATTTGAAAGTTTTACGCAAATTTTGGCTTTTTAGTTGTCGATTTCGCTTTAACGGGGGACATTACATCCATGTTTTTTGGAGCATAGGTACAATTCGTATATGTACTTTCGTTAAAGTTGGAACATTTCAGAAATAAAGCATAGTTATTTCGCATTTAATGAAAATGTCGTTGATTTAGACTCAAATTTACCCCGATATTAATACCGATAAATTACAAAAACCAGTCAAAAATAACTTACATTCTATGATTCAAATAAATATTTCAGGTCTGGACTTTACCGTAAATAGCTTTTTATTAACATGTAAGAGAGCACTACTATTTCCTATAACTTTAAAGATACCATATCCCAAGCACTATTTTAGGGTACACCAAAAGAGAAATTGGAGAAATCGTGACCACAGGAACTTTCTACGACAGTTAAAAAATTGAAATTAAATAGTTGTTCTATCATTTAAAACAAAAATTAGCCGTGTGTGATTCCGTTAACCCATCTTAAACCACTTGAACCAAACTTGGTATCAATTGTCCTCGAGTAATCATCTTCAAAGTTAGTGTTTGTCATGTTTTACGTCATCCAAGATGGCTGCTCGCAGAACACATAATTAAGCATAATCTGCTATGAGAAATGCACTCAAAAATCATTTAGTCTGAAATCACTCAGCCAGTTGTGACTTGGTCAAAATAGTCTTTTGATGGCCCCTTCTTAGTTTTTTTAATCATTTTTATGTTCGTTTCTCATCCATGATGGCTTCCATCATGAAACATAGTTTAACATATGAGGTTGTCCTTTTCAAAGTTTGTGATTGTTATGATCCTAACTCATCCAAGATGGCCACCAGCTTAAAAATAGTTTTCAAAAGACCCTTTCAGAAGTCTTCATGGAAATCACAGCACTTTATTTTAATCAAACTTGGTGAAAATAGTATACGAGTCGCCCTGTTTGTACCAGCCTATTTTTTTTTTTGTCGAGTTCAAATCTCAATTACACAATATGGTAGGATTATGTAACTTTGCAAGACCATGTATCCCCGACAGTAGGTGCAGAATTACGGTCACTTTGACCTATATTTTTTTTCTTTTTGCTTTGTCGACTTGCATTCTTCTTGCTGTGACTTCATATCTCGGTTACTGTGTATATGGTAGGATAGTTTAACTTCACATACTATTTCATCTGGAGATAATAGGTCAACATCAAGGCACAGAAAGGTCACTTTGATTTATATCTTCCACTTGATAGACCAACTTTTGATTTTATTCACTATACATTATAGGATTAAGTAACATTGCATAGACATGCATCCCATAGTATGTCGGCATCAAGGCAAATATTATGTCACTTTGACCCATGTTTTCTGCTTTTTAGCTAATTATAGCCATGAGAGCATTTGCCTACCTTGGCCCCCGTCGTAAACTTTCCCTTTACCGCTGTACTTATTGACACCAAACTTGGTGACACAAATCCTGGGGTGGTCCCCTTTAAAAACGTGTCTAACACGAATGGACCTCATCCAAGATGGCCGCGTAAGTGGGGAACTGAATTTACCATCGGACCCTATGGACATGTTCAAAGGTCTCTGAAAGCATCCGGTCAATTCGAAGCAAACTGAGTCAAAATGACCCTTAGATGGTCAAGAAAGGTGAATGTAGGCCAGCACCCAATCCAAAATAGCTGCCAGTATGAAAATTAGTTTAACTTTGGATCATATAACATCAAGGGTCATCAAGGTCTATTAACGGATTTGAAAGCATTCGGAATATTCTGAATGTCTATGTCAGCCATGGCACCAGGGAGCCATACATGCTCTTTAGTGCGTCCTGTTTGATTTAAGTTCTTGTTTAGAGTGTTTATAATAGCATTTGTGGATCTTCCTGCAAAAGAGGGTGGGGACCCATAATTTTTCAAAAAGGGGGACCCAATTTTCCGAAAAACCCTAGGAATTCTAAATATTTGTAACCTAAGGGGGGACTGCCCCCCCCCCAAATGCGCCACTGGATATGATCATTAAAACCTTACATATCAGTGCACCGGGGATGTAAAGTAACATCAAGACAAAACTTGATCAATATGATCTACATGTACATGTTCATGTTTCAGTTACAGTATATATATATCAGGTAATCTGTGTAATTAGGGATTACATGCAATACCTGACAAAATCAGGGATTTCACGTATCCCTGGCCATTTTAGGGAATACATGAAATCCCCGGCGATTACATGTAATCAATGATTTTGAAATTTTTACACGTTTTCCCTGATCTCTAAATGTGTTTTCCCATATGACCCAATGTGAAAACTATGGTTATGCTGGTTGCCATGTTGGATTATGTGCCAACCCGAGAAAAAAATTATTGGAGGGGACCGCCAAAAGGCCATTGTGGCCAATTTTTGCTCAGTATTCAGAGGACAGGGTCTCTAAATGTCTTTTTCCCAAAGGGTCCAGTGTATGAATTATGTTTCAAACTGGCAGCCATCTTGGACGAGGTGTAAACCTGAAATACAACTATTTTGAGGGACTACTTGATAAATATTGTTGCCAAGTTTGGTTCCAATTGGTCCAGTAGTGTCAGAGGAGAAGATCTCTTAATTTGTTTCCCCTGGGGTCCAATGTTGTTTCTTGCGGCAGCCATTTTGAATGAGATACGAATCTGAAAAACAACTTTTTGGAGAGACCATCAAAGGTCCATTGCAGCCAAGTTTTGTTCCAATTCGCTTCGTAGTTCTACTGGAGAAGATCTCTTAATTTGTTTTTCCACAGTGTAAAATGTAAAAATGTTCCAATGACGGTATCTTGGCCTGATGATGCGAGAACCTGAAACATTTTGGTGGGCACCAAAAGGACTATTGTGGCCAAATTTTGTTTGAATTGGCTCAGTAGTTTCATAGAAGATCTTTAAATGTGTTTTCCCACAGGGTCCAATGTTGAATGTTTCTTGTGGCAGCCATTTTGGATGAGGTACGAACCTGAAATACAATTGTGTTTTAGAGGGGACCATCAAAGGCCCATTTTGATTATGATTTGTTCCAATTCGCTCCAGTTTTACAGACGATCTCTAAATTTGTTTTCCATAGGATTCAATGGTTTCTTGGATACCTGAATACTGTGAAAGTACTATTGTTCGAGGGGTTCCAATTTTCGTGGATTTAGTGGTTGGCTAAAACCACGAAATTAATTCCCAACGAGATGTCTTTTTTGCAAGGAATATAATGTGTCCAATGTTTAATTAATGGGGGGTTTGGGGGGTTAGGGGGTTGCAAAATGGCTAAGTAGTTTCAGAGCAGAAGATCTCTTAATATGTTTTCCANTGTTCAGGATTTAAGGCCGACAAACAAAAACACGTCAGATTCCATTATCAACATTTATCCAGACAAAGATGACGTCACAAACAGTTACAAAATACGGGAAAAGGGACATAACTTACACTCTCCATCTACACGACCATACAATACATACATATAACAAAGTACTATTGTTCGAGGGGTTCCAATTTTCGTGGATTTAGTGGTTGACTAAAACCACGAAATTAATTCCCAACGAAATGTCTTTTTTGCAAGGAGTTTAATGTGTCCAATGTTTAATTAATGGGGGGGGGGCAAAATGGCTAAGTAGTTTCAGAGCAGAAGATCTCTTAATGTGTTTTCCAATAAGGTCCAATGTTACAACTATGTTTCCTGCTGGGGCTGTCTTGGATGAGGTGCGAAACTTAAAAAAAAACATTTTTGGGGGACTGTCAAAAGACTATAATGGCCAACTTTGGTTCCATTTATTGGATACGTAGTTTCAGAGAAGATCTCCAAACGTGTCTATGATAGAGTGCAATGTTAAAACTATGTTTCATGCTGATGGTAATCTTCGATAAGGTGTGATGGATTGATTGATTGGCTCGAGTTTTAAGGTCCAGTGAGCAATATTTCAGCTATATCAGGACGACAACAAGTTAAAAATTCAAGAATAAAAGTAAGTGAAGAAAGAAATAAAGATGGAAGGGACAACCGGGCAAAGAGATTTGGTTAACACTGGAAAGGGGAAGAAATGGGTAGGGGCAAGAAATTTTGCCTTCTATACTGCACCCAATGCGTCTGCTCTCCCTAGAGAAATATAGAAGGGGTCTTTACACTGCATGGAGTGTGTCGTTTCTTCACAGTTTGGCAACAGTGGTTTGTGGTCAGGCTTTCTGTGCTGGACCGGATCCAGCCATCTTATACCTTAGTATTCTATAATGAAATTTGAATCTGGCTAATATAATATTACGCCAGGTGTTTGCAGATTGCTATTAATATTACGCCAACCCCAGAATACAATAATAAATATTATAATTTGGGGGTAAATTGACGGTAGTTAAACCAGGTTTATGTCTAGCAATACAATACTATGCAATCACAGGCACAGAGAAATAGTATTTTCACTAAATCTGCTATTTAACCGCGTGCGTTCTTGTATCTAGCCGAAGGCAATAAAAAATATCTCTGTCGTTGTATGTGCGTTTTACAATTAATAAAGGTGAAATATCCTTGACGTACAATGATTAAAACATCTCAAATGATTGATTAATAACTCAGACCTCAACTTTCAGTTAGCAAAAACAAGTAAATTAACTCATAAAATAAATGAAGAAACAACCGGGACAATTTTTCCTGATTGCCACCAAAAAGGGGAAATGGGCCGGGACAGGAAATTTAGCCTTCTTAATTGAAAATATAATAATTGGAACAGCTGTTCCACTACACCTTCCGTATTATGACACGACTACCCCACATAGACAGGGCATTCTCCTACCCACCAACTGGGAACGTGCCAGCAGCTCTGTTGCAGGAGCCCTGAAAACCGATTCAGAGGTTTGAAAATGAGGTGCAAACAAGAAAATCAGAATGTACCATCTAACAACTTATGTGGCAAAGCTTGTTTCAAATTGGCTTAGCAGTTTGAGAGGAGATCTATGACTTTGTCTTCCCATATGGTCTAATGTTAAAACTATGGTCCCATTTGGCAGCCATCTTTGATATAGAGTGCACACAATAAAACATTTTTTTTAGCAGAACATCAAAAGGACTATTGTTGCAAAGTTTGGTATCAATTGGTTCAATAGTTTCAAAGTAGATTTTTCAACTAAAAGTTTCTGCAAGACTGAGAAACATATGATGGATAAACACAAAATGATGGCAAAAGCTTACCCTGGCTATACCCAGAAAATATCCAATGTATCATATGGTAACCAAGCAGATGTTGGTAGTTAGACAGATACAAATCTGGTCACCTGTAGTTGGTCCCCTGTTGATTTTCTCTTGGTCTCTATATAAAACCAAACACTATTTTGATGATCAAACCCAACATCAGTTTGTATTTTACATGGTGAGCAAGATATAAACAGCAGGGAACAAAATGCAGGGGATAGATTTGCAAAATCTAAATCATCTACGTCAGCTATGTTATGATAGTAAAATAACANAAGAAATGACATTGCCCACCGGAAGTGACTTTCCTGTCCTTAGCAACAAGCTTATTATCGAAAAAGGTCCTTAGCAACCACTAAACAAAAGCCTAAATAAGTTCACAACTTTTACTTACATCACATTTTTGACTGAAATAGATAACAAAATCAAACTCTAACATCAAATCATGGTGAAAACTGGTGAAAGACCTTGCAATTGTTCTCTGAACAATTGACTTTTTAATTATTTTTGTTTTCCTTTTTTTGCATCTAAAAGTGTCAGGATGCAAAAGAAAGTGTTGTGATAGATGTAACAGTAGGAACTAGAGCTGTTGCCGATGGCAGCCAGTTACACCCCCCCCCCCTAACTGAACCCTGAATCAATATGGCAAGTGTAAATTTTAATAAGTATGGACACAGTACAGTGGTGGACACAGTACAAATGTGGACACAATACAAGTATGGACATAATGATATACCTCCCCCTTTTTCCAGAAAACATTCAAAGACTAATTATCTCTCCTTCAAAATTTCAGACAGAAACTATATAATTTCATGCACATCTTCAGTTGGTATACTACAACTGTGTAACATTTCATCAATATCCAAGTATCTGTTTAGGCGAACATGCGCTGACAATGTTCATCCCTCTTTTTTCCAAGAAAATATTCAAAGACAAATTATCTCCCCTTCAAAACTTCAGGCAATGCCATACTTCATGCACATTTTCAGGTGGTGTACTACAACTGTGCAACATTTCATCGAAATCTAAGAAGAATATGTGCTGACAAGGTTGCAATCCCCCCTTTTCCAGAAAATTTTAACAGACGAATATCTCCCCTTCAAAATGTGGACAGCAACCATATTACTTCATGCAAATCTTCAGGTGGTGTACTACAACTGTATTACATTTCATCAAAATCCTAGCAGCGGTCTTGGAGAACATGCACTGACAAGGTTCATCCTCCCCCTTTTCCAGAAAATATTCAAAGACAAACTATCTCCCCTTAATAATTTTGGACAGCAACCATATTACTTCATGCACATCTTCAGATGGTGTACTACAACTGTGCAACATTTCATCAAAATCCAAGCAGGGGTTTCAGAGAACATGCACTGACAAGGTACATGGACAGACAGACAGACAGACGGACAGGGCGATTCCTATATACCCCCCAAAACTTTATTTGCAGCGGTATATAAAAAAAAAGATTTTTTAGTAAGCAGAGTGAAACATCTTACAGTGCTTTTTTTTCACCCGAAGTCTGCTAGTTGCACTGCATCACTGACAAGTAATTACCCAGTCTACCCTTCATGTCTCACCTCTTATCTATTTTTCTAAGAAATCAAAAGTTACACTGTAAATAATACCAGAGGCTCCCAGGAGCCTGTATCGCTCACCTGGCTTTCAGTTGCCACAATCAAGGTAACATTGTAAGTTATACAGTTGATCTTCAGTTTCTCAAACTTTCGTACATGTAGCTCAAACACCTCCAATATCTTGAACTGTTTTTAAAGTCTGATCATGCTTTACTATATTTCTTTGTTGGGCTTTTTTGACAAAAAAGTTCTTGCTAAGAACCACTTTCGACACCAGCTTTGAAGTTGAGATGTCATTTTTTAAATGGCAGTCAACAAACAATTTTAACATCGGTTTTGAAGTCGCAAAATCAATATCTACTTGGAAATCAAATTTCATTGAAATCCGACAATGTTGAACTTTCCTGCCTTTTTTGGCGGCCATTTTGAAAATGGCGGTCAAGAACAATTTTTAACATCAGTTTTGAAGTTACGACATCAAGACCAATTTGGAAACCAAATGTCATTGAAATCGGACAATGTTGAATTTTCCCACCTTTTTTGGCAGCCATTTTGAAAATGGCGGTCAATGAACAATTTTCAGCGCCGGTTTTGAAGTCGCAACATCAATATCTATTTGGAAACCAAATTTCATTGAAATCAGACAATGTTGAATTTTCCCGCCTTTTTTGGCGGCCATTTTGCAAATTTTGCAAATGGCAGTCAACAATTTTCAAAACTGGTTTTGAAGTCGCAACATCAATATCTATTTGGAAACCAAATTTCATTGAAATCGGACAATGTTGAATTTTCCCACCTTTTTTGGCGACCATTTTGAAAATGGCGGTCAACAAACAATTTTCAACATCGGTTTTGAAGTCGCAACATCAATATCTATTAGGCCACCTTTTTTGGTGGCCATTTTGAAAATGGCGGTCAAGGAACAATTTTCAATATCAGTTTTGAAGTCATCCCAGCATGGCAAACATTTCATCAATTTACACTTAACCTTCATCTTCTATAGTTTTGGAAATAAAATACGAAAAATATGAAAAATTTTAAAATTCGGTGAAAAAAGGGCAATAACTCCTACAAGGGTTTATGGATTTTCTTCAAAATTTCAGGGTGGGTAGATCTTGATATGTTGAACATTTTTGCAATTTACACTTGACCTCTATCTGTTACACTTTTTGAAATAAAAAATAAAAAATGCAAAAATTTTGAAAATTTAATGGAAAAAGGGCTATAACTCCAAGATGGGTTTTCAGATTTTCTTCAAAACTGCACAGTGGATAGATCTCATCTTGCTGATCATTTTTACTCCATGTCAGATTTTGATATCTGTAACGGTTTTCGAGTTATTAGCCAAAAACTGCAATTTAGCCCTATGTTCTATTTTTAGCAATGGCGGCCATGTTGTTCGACAGAGGGACAAACTGAACATCAGTTTGAGAAGCGATACCCTGATGGTGATTCAGGCCAAGTTTGGTTACATTTGGCCCAGTGGTTTCAGAGGAGAAGATTTTTGAAATTGTTGACAGACAGACAGACGGACGCATAGTGATGGCAAAAGCTCACATAGCCTTTTAGGCCAGGTGAGCTAAAAATCAGGTGTTGTTGAAGATCACCTTATATGCAGGAATATTTTCTAGTTGGATTCAAAAAACAAACTATATCAAAAGTCACTTGGTACCTGGAATCCATTTTTGTGAAGGATATGTGTTACCCCAAGTGATACTGTTAAATTTTGCAACAGATGCCAGTTACATGCAGGGGTGCCCTATATTTTTGTAAGAGATGTGGGTTACTTTAAAATAACTCATGTTTTATTGAGACAGATTTATCTTATCAGGTAACAGATTTTTTTCACAAAGTGCCCCTCTAAAGTTTTTTGTTTTGTTTTTGTTTTTTTGGAAAATGACTATAAAAGAAATGCAACTTTGCATGGGCATCATTTACTGTTACAACTGAGTTCTTGTGAACCTTGCATATACCGGTATGCCAGGAATGGTATTGATCATTTTTCAGAAGTTGAAGCAAAGTCCCAAATCAATGCAGATTGCAAGCAATTAATTTGGGATGCTAAATATTAAATACAATTTCTTTCTTATCTGTTTTGGAATTGATAAAAAAAATCTGTAAAAATACTATTTTTTAATTACAACATCATATCTTCCATAACAATATATCATGATACATTTGAAATACTAACATCCGCTCTAAATTTTGTGTTATGAGTAATTCTTTCTAGTCCATCTATTGGGAGTTACACCTTTTGTGTAAACAAAGTAATATGAAATCAATGGATAGAACAATATGTCAAATAAAAAATAATTATACAAATCTACAAATTGC
This sequence comes from Modiolus philippinarum, assembly GCA_002080025.1. Taxonomy (NCBI): domain Eukaryota; kingdom Metazoa; phylum Mollusca; class Bivalvia; order Mytilida; family Modiolidae; genus Modiolus; species Modiolus philippinarum. The sequence goes on along the minus strand of MJUU01052800.1, from coordinate 44,725 downwards.
AAATTCTGGTCTTATATATTTCTGAATTGACATGTCATTACGGCTAGAAACATCAAATAACAAATCTGTACAATTTTTGTTAAAATATCTCAACAAATACACAACTGGATTCAAAAGGTCTGTTTGACTTGTGAAATAAACAAGAGGTTTCTTTGACTTGTGAAATAAAATGTTAATTCTGTACAAATAAATTATAAAATGGTGGAGGCTTCTTACTGGTTCTGTAAATCATGATCCCCTGAAAAACACAAAAATAAATACATTATTAAATGTGAAATGTAAAAATTATGAATGTATGAATGGTACTATTAAGATACTGTAAATTGACTAATTTTTGCAGTGGTTAAAGTTTGCGCAATGCGAGTCAAAGCATGTTTGTGGTTCTTTTATTTCGTGTTTTGCTTCCATTAAAGGATACCTTTAAAATATAAAAATATTTCCGCGGATTTATCCTATTAGAAAAAATAGTGAAAATAACCCCCCCAATGAAAATAGGTTGTTTTACAGTACATGTATATGCAAATGAGGTCAACACTAAGATGTATTTCACTGGGGTTGAATATATGACTTGAACAAAGAAACTTTCTTTTGTAAATGGCCATTCCCACTGTAAGACATGTCTTAGAGGACAGGTTCATATGAAGCTATCCTACACAGGTAAATGTCCAATCATAAGATCTTATTTATACAACTGAAAAGTATTTATCATCTTTCATCGTATTATCCATGATTTATTTAAATGATGTAAAATTCTGTTATTCCTAAGGTTTGTCAATTTTATTATTCTATTTTACAAGCTCTTAGATAGCACCAAAGTTAAGATCTGGAAATCTTTACTTTATATGTGAGAAAATTCTACAGCATATCAGGTTCTTATCGCCTTAGGTTTTGTTCGCGATTTTGTTATAAAACAGGCCAGTGAAAAATTCGCTTAAAGTTTATAATTTGCATTTTTATACTCATTCTAATGCATCTGAATGGGTAGTGAAATTTACACTGAGGGTTAATTTCGCGCATGATTGCCTACCACGAACATAGAAAAAATTAGACACACACGAAAAAATCCCGATATACGGTACATCTTTTTATCTTTTCCCACTGTTGGCTGTGCTTCACCAGATACAAGACTGAGTTCTCTTACTCATGGAATAAATTCATCTATCATTTTTTGTCCCATTTTGCAAAATGGTTTCAGCACTGCAGAGGGACAAGTCTCAAATATAATGTACAAAGACTTCTAGAATAATTGTAGATTTTGATGTGTTCATCTATGAATTTAATTATTAACATATAAAATTTCAATACTTACACAATGATGTTGTTGATTGGGATGTGTATCAATTTTACAAAAAATCCAATAAATCCCATAATTGCAAATCCTATAGCTGTTGCCATGGCAATCTTTTGAAATTCTGGAAGAAAAATGATAAAATAAGTAATACTAAGTATCGTGGATGAGATTTACATGAAAGTACACACATACATGTATAATAAACAACGCGACATCTTATTTCTATATAAGACAACCTATTTTTCCATGAATTAATGCTACTTTGACTGATTTTTATAATAAATGAATAAAAAAAAATTGTTGCTACTGAGATGGTGAAATTTCCATGTACTTGATCAAAAACAATTTAATGCTTTTCTTAATGTGTAAAACCACACTTGTATCAATCATCATTTTGTGAAATCAGGTACTGCAATCGTTATTCATGAAAAATACTTCTTAAATAGATGTGATATTTGACTTCACAGGTGAAATCCAAAAACCTCCAAAGCATGAAAGAGGGTCTCAATGGGGGTCCCTTTCAAGAAATCCTGTCAATCTTTCTTCACTTTCCCGTTTATGGAGCAAGAAAATACTTTACAAAGACTCTTCAAGAGGCCACCTTTTCCTGTTTCACTTGCTCCTTTTTTTCATTGGTTCTCGCTTCAAGCTAAACATCCTTTCCAGTCTTCACATGCTCTTTTTTCCTTGATCCTATTTCTGGCTTACAATCCAGCTCACCTCTTATAACCCATCAAGACCCACATGAAAATTTAGAAGCATGATTACATCAAGAAGCAACCCCTTTGTAGATTACTGCTTGGACATGTTTTATTTCTTACTATTCAATAATTAAACATACCAGATATTTTTAAAACTGAGGAGTTTCTTTTTCATTATTTTTGTTTTGTTTGTGACTATCATATTCAAAAATCAAGGACCAACCATCTTTATCCTTCATGTCCTTATTTACCTTTCCTGTCTGGCTTTGTACATCTTTTAACCAGTCTTATGGAATCTTTGGTAAATTGTTTTGCTGGTTCAACTAACTGCATAACCTGATCCATTTCTAAAATAATATATAAAGTGATGGTATCAATGAGGATTATTTATGTCTGGACATTTTGTGCAATTACATGTCATTGTGATTTGGATTTGTTGATAAAAAATAACAAAATACATTTGCACTGTTATCACTCAGTGTCAGTGAAATGGCAATATATATAGAATAATGGTAGTTTTGAATGTCGAGATAGAAAATATCACTGTATCGCGGCGAGTCCAATAATGGTGATATTTTCTGTGGAGACCTTCAAAACTACCATTATTGTTTTTATCGGCAACGTCATAAGAGCCTTGACATCATTGCCTGATATTTTCTTGTATCAGGTCAGTACAGAGATACTGACGTCAGTACAGAGATACTGACAATATCAGTCAGTAAGATCAAAGAGAAAAATGTACATATTGCCGATAAATACAAATAAATCTTGTTATTGTTTACAAAATTGAAAACCTCCAAACCATTACAGAACAAGTATTGATAATGAGAACTCCCATGAATTAAGGGGAGATAATTTGAAATATCCATAGACTATCTGTCATTAATTT
>MJUU01052800.1:0-41573 GCA_002080025.1 Modiolus philippinarum | reverse complement strand
CGAGGGAGTGGCTCTACGTCATGAGAGAGTAGATTTTTTCGCAGCAGGGAGTAGAATTTCCCTGCAATTTTTCATAACACCAGTTAAGTAATCTTCACAAGTTTTTAAGAACACATTTACTTATAAATCATATATGCCACGGAAAGTTTCAATTATTATGCTTATTGGTTGTGTTATTAGAAATCCAGCAGATGATTTCATTTTCTCAAACACCTTGGACATTTACGGGCGATTGCATTGGGAAAGAAAAACTTTTTTATGACCTTGTACAGCGAAGAAAACCACTAACCAATCATGTTTATGGGTGTACATCAATAGATGGTCATCAAAGCGATCCCTTTAAATCTCAAAGGTCATGAAAAATTATTAAATTACATATGACATACGTGTACAGCATAACACCAGAGGGAGCAAATCAAAATTTCAGAGCCGCATGAGGGAATTGCTGATATATCTTGACATCAACAGACATATATTCATTTTATTAGTTCATAAAGCAGCCATACAGTACAGCCAGAGACTTACCGTGATAAATCACTGTGATAGACGTATCACTCTGCTTAGTGAAATCTGTTTATTTCATTTCCTGTTAGATCTATCAACATGCTTTCTTTTGCATTTAGAGTGATGCATTCTACCATTTGATATGCAAAAGAAATTATGTGGATAGATCAATCAGGAAATAAGATATATTCACTTAAAAATCTACAGTGATATGTCTATCACAGTGATTTATCATGGTAAGTCTCTGGCTGTACTGTAATTGCAAGCAATTACCCCAAACTCAACCCGTTGCTCAGTAAAACAATGCTTTGGCCCTTCCATTTTAAAATCATACTCTAATTTATTCACAGATATATGTGTATCTTCCTCTTTAATGAAGATTGCAGTACAGTGAAACCTGTCTAAACCAAACACAATTTGAAGACCCTTTCTATCAATTTCTTTATATTTTGAACCTGTTTAAACTGAACACCTGTCTATACCGAACAAAATCCTCAGTCCCAAAGGGGTTCGGTTTAGACAGGTTTCACTGTATATCTTTATGCAAAACTCAGTAATGAAAGCACAGGTCATGTTGACAAGTTTGATTTTCCAACAAATAATTCTGTTTTAAGAAATATTCCTTTTTCTTTCACGGTCAGTACTATAATGAATATAGGGAACAAGGTCATGTCCATAAGTGATCTGTCTAAAATTTCAAACTGAACTTGAAATGGTTTATTCTTGCACTTTTTATGCTTCTGGCTCCTATTCCGTCAAGAAAAGTGACAATTAGACAATCAATCTTTTGAAAAGGCATTTCCATTGAAATAAGAGAGTAAATAGGAAAGTAAGAATTCAAGCTATCGTATTACATAAAAGGGAATGAAATGAATGTAATGTTAAGAAACAAACATAAGCATAGTCCGTTGATGGCGATTTAGCAGTAGTCTGAAAAGTTGAAGAATCAGAATTTTCCTTCTATATTACTCGAGACTACTAAAAAATGGATAATAGAAACTTTAGGTAATAAAGTAATTGAGAACTGATCTGTCCATCAAAAAAAGAACAATCCAAATACAATGTCAACATTGAATACACTAAGATACAAAGACAGCACACTGTTGAGCACTGCACAGAAAAAAAAACAATCAAAGTCCCAAAGGGACTGGTGGATTAGTGTCTACATGTATGATGGCAATGATCAGTATCTAATCTACTGATATTTTATGTACACTGCCCATGTATAATATGAATAATTGCCTGTCTGTGTCGTGCATAATTACTCATTTGTTACTACGAGTCTAATTATAATGATGATATCAAAACCAAATAAGGTATAAAAACCATGTTTTGCTCATCAAGAAAACATGCCTTTCTGACAGGCAGCAAGTATTTTCTGGTGGCCATCTTCATTTGATCACACCAGCCAATCAATGGCAATCAAAACATTACAGACAAATATTCAAAGAATTTTTATTTTATACCAGAAACCTATTACATATTATGGGTTCCCTGCTGTACAATCAACATAAACTAAACAATGACAGCACCATCTTGATCAAGTACAGTTTGAAATTTAACTCTAAAGAAGAGACCTGAATGGAAGGTTTGTGAATGCTGACAAGACGCAAAAGCTGACAAGACCTGAGCAGCAATACCCGGCTCTTATCAGTCAAGTACCTAACCTGTATGAGTTATAACAGAATAATAACATGCATGTGTTATTACAGATATTGTTTTGAGTTATCTGCTCTTTATTCCTAATTCTGTAATAACATATGTATGTAGCAACCTAAAATATATTACCTTTTTTTGGTCACTTGGGAATTGCTTAGACCTTTGCGCAGAAACTAATTATTTAGCCTGGATAAATCAGTTTTCAATTATGTTAAAACATTTTTGATGAACCATGGTTAATCAATTAGAACAGGCTCTAAAATGATATAACTTTAGTTGTAATAACAATGCTTAGTTATTACAGGCATATGACTTAAATATTTATTAGTTTATTAGACACTTGGGAATTACTAAGAAACTTGTGCAGAACCTATTGATATGCTTTGATTTTCATACATTACTATTAATAAAAATGTAATTTGATTAGGCATTATTCTGGTCTGAGGAAAACACTTTTAAGTGATGCAGAGTAGCTGTAATAACACCCTTCTATTATTACAGGCATACTTTTCCTGTAATAACATATGTATATTTTGCAATATTGGTAAACTATGAAAAGTCCTATGATTTTAACTCCTAGCATACTGATAGACAATAATGGTAATAATAAAATGGTATACATTTATAACAAAACTATGACTGCATAATGCCTATTTGAAGCATGTAACATACATATGTTATCAATTTTTTCCCTTAGTAATAACACATGCATGTTATTTTTCTGTAATAACTCATACAGGTTAGGTACTTGACTGCTTATGGAGATAATACTATACTTTGTTCATCTGTCCTTTCTACCAGTTGGCAAGGACCTCAGTATATTCTTGAATGTGTTCAGAGTAGGGGCGGCAACAGTAGAGGCAGGTAGTGAATTTCAAGGTGTCACTAGCTACTCGATTACAGAAAAAGTGTTTTCTGACATCAGTACAGGAATAATATTTAACCAAAATAGTTCGTCCAAGAAACACACGAAGACATGAAAACAATGATCTGTGCCAAGTTCTTTGTGCAACAATGCATCTTAATTCGCGCTATGATATACATTCTCATGCAATTGAAAAAATGATTGTTATGCATTGTAAATACTCAAATGACATTATCTCAAGTTTTGTCTGACCAAACTCTGATCAACGGCAATTAACACGCAACACACAGGACTGAACAGCAATCAACAGATTAACACCCCTGCCTGATCCTATTTCGGATTTAGTCAATTCCAACCCCGATCGTTGCAAAATATGGTCTGGTTCGGAATACGCACCTTGACAACTGTTTCCAGGTAATACTTTGTATTTACCGATGTACGACTTCTTCAGTATTTTGTTTTGAGTCGGCCATACATGTATACCGAACGCGGACCTCGGAGAGGACACCACTGCAAAATGACAATTGCAACACGTATAATGGAACAGCCAATGTGGAACAGCTTTACTTTTCCATTCATTGATAACTAGAAATGTAAACAAACATTACGCCTTCCGTAGATTGTAAACAATGGACTGTTGTTCTAGACGGCTAATGAATTTGATTTTTTATTTCCAATGCGTTGTTCTTTCATGATTTATTTCAAAACAACCACATTGTTTCATTGACGGTTCAGGGAAGTACGTTTATGCCATTCATACAAATGTAAATAAAGGCATCGGTCTTCCATATTCATACATCTACACACTAAATTTTATGAATGGGAAATTCATTCTGTGATTAATTAAGGAATTCGGGCACCATTTAAGTGTTGAAAAGTTCGGGCAATCAAATTAATGTTCAATGAAAATAGACTATTGAGTGTCAGTGTTTTTATGAGATCAGAAAGATGTGTATGAGGTTTCCTGAAAAGGATTCTTTTAGCATGGGTATGATCACTAATGTTTGATTGTGTGAGGTTGGTCACCTGGGTCGTAACATAGCTAGATAGGTCTATCCTTTGGATAGACACTAATCCAATTAAAAACCATGAATGAGATCAGGTGCAACGGTAGATTAATCTCCTACTTCTTATAAGACACCCGCCATGCTGGGCATGTCAATTCCGGCAGTAAAGGCTAATCCTGTAGAGGAAGAACAGTCATCTTGAGCTGTTAAAGGTAAAGGTCTGTTATCATTCATCTGGGAAACATATATTCCTTAGTGGTCGACAGGTCGACAAAATCATGGCATCGACCTTAAAACTTCTGAAGTGATGACTAAAGTTATGGTTTACATACCCTTGTTGAATTGTAATAGCCTATTTTTGAGCAACTGGGTTCTATCAAGGAAATCACTGTATTGAACACAGGCCCTGTAGCAAATGATTTGGGAGATGTAAACTCCATATGCTGGTGCTGTTGGAATGTTGCTACAAAGGGAAACAAAGTTGACTATTGGAAAAGTTAAGTCATCGCGTTTGTCTTACAGCTTAGTTTGTAGTCTACCTCTGTTGTCAATTTCAAGATGAAGGTCAAGGAACGAAGCCGATGTGGCAGTGCCTGTAGTATCCTGAATTTCGAACTCTTTTGCATAGATAACATAAAGGAAATCACCAAAGCGAGGGTTGCTTAGTGACAAAATATCATCTTGCAATATCTCACATTCAATGTCATTTGATACTCTGAACTAACCAGGTTGGCTGCAGTGACAGTATGAACAAAATGTATACAATTAATTCACTCGTGCTGCTCTGAAATTTTGATTTGCTCCCTCTGGTGTTACCCTATTCATGTATATGATATGTAATTAATATTCTTTTCATGACCTTTGAAGATAAATGTGAAGATTTCAAGGGATTGCTTAAATGACAATCTATCGATTTACACGCGTAAACATTATTGGTTGTTTTTTTTCAATGAATAAGGTCATAAAACAGTTTTTCGTTCCAATAGCCCGTAAAAGTCCAAGGTGTTTGAGAAAATTATATCATATGCTGGATTTCTAATAACACAACCAAAATGCATAATAACTGAGAGGTTCCGTGGCATATATGATTTATAAGTAAATGTGTTCTTAAAAACTTGTGAAGCTTACATGTATTTAACTGGGGTCCTGAAAAATTGCCATGAAATTCTACTCCCTCAGGGTAACGTTGTATATGGTGATCACCCTTGTTATAAATTTCATACAGTAAAATCACTAATTTTGCCAATTTGACACAAATTTGTCCCTATAACCACCTTAATCTTAAATTAGTGATCTAAGTTATTTTACTGTATGAAATTGATAATTGTTTCAAGGTATATGTCCAGCTTGGAATAAAATACCCAAAATACCCAACCTGTTAAATAGATCAACAGTAGTAACTTTTGCAAATAGGAAGTTTCAAACATCTTTTGAGATTGGCTAAGAGACCCCCCCCCCCACCAAAGGCATTCTTTGAAGGATCATTCTATGACGCAAAAACCTAAACAAAAGATTTTCAGTATCAATCTAAAAAGGTGTGCATTTGTGTCCAATTGGCAAAATCCAATAATGATTTCAGTGATTTAACTGTACAAAATTGATATTCCATTCATGCTAGGGTTGGATACAATAACCAATCAGGGTGATTTTCCCAAACCTGTTCAACATTATGATACTGTGTTGAAATTAGTTTGCCCCTTAATCTTTATTGACTTAAACACTTGTGAAATTACTGATAAGAGCACTTGTTGAACAGAGTTACCTTCCTTTGTAAAACGGTCCAAAAAAGACTAGCAGTTTGTCAGGAACTAATCAGACAAAATGTGGTAAGTATCGATGAACAATTCGTGGTAAAAAAGGGAAGTATTTTTAAACTTTAGTCTGACGATATTTCTCAATCATAACCGAACAGCTGAAACAATTACAAGCGCATGATACATTTTTTTTGGACACGTCACAAGCTATCTATTGCAGTATTGGGAATAGCAACAGTAATTGAATATTTATAATGTAAATGAGCATCTTTTTGGTCTGTTAAGTTAGTTTTTGAGTAAATTATTCATTTTAAACCATTTACCTCCTCTGTACTTAGTTCTTCTCCCACAAAATATTGATGTAAATGCTTTCGCTGATTTGGACAACTAACCGGAAGTTGCTGGCGATGAAAAGGACTGCAGGGGAAGTTTTCCTTCGAGAATTCCTATTGGTTAAAAATAATCATTCTCTGATAACAAAATATGTCATGTAATCCCGTAAATATCACTTAAATCTAAATCTGGCCAAAGGCTGCAAACAATAACAATAACCAACAAAATGACATGACATATTTTCCTTTAGGGAAGAAGTTATTATTGTAATTTCTGGAAAAAAAGGATTAACACAAATCCTTGAATCAATGCGCAAATTATTTTCTTATGTTCAACTTTGTAGGTATTTATGAGGCAGCATACAAAAACCCTATTCACTATTGTGCTATTTTGGTGTCCATAACATACAACAGATCGAAATTCTTATATTCAAATGTCCCTTACTCACTCACATTAACCCGACATTACAATTTGGCATGTGTATTCTAAAAAAATAATAATAATAAAATAAAATAAAATAAATAAAAATAAAAAATAAAACAAATAATGAAATAAATTAAAAAAAGATATAAATGGTCTGGGACTAATATAACAGTTCCAGGAATGGCCAGTTTGGGCCAGACATGACTAAGACTAATTACGATCTAGTTAGGACAACTATAAACATTCTATAAATAAATGGCATACCAGTAAATATGTCAATTTTGGTAAAAACTTTCTTATAGATACATGCAATTTTTTCCATAAGATTTCAATTACAGTACCGCCGTGCGCGGTCCCGGCTTATGAATAGGCCCGCAGCATCCTCTTGGAGCATGGAGTATGAGTCTTTATAACAGAGGCCCGGCACCTGGATCGGTTTTCAGGGGCTCCGGCTACAGAGCTGCCGGGCGCATCTCCAGTTGGTAGATAGGGAATGCCCTGTCTATGCGGGGTAGTCAGGTCATAATACGGAAGCCTGACCGCGAACCATTGTAGCCAAACTATATGGAGAAACGCCACGCTCCATGCAGTATAAAGAACCCTTCTGTATTACTCTAAAGAGAGCAGACGCACTGGGTGTTGTATGGAAGGCTAAATTTCCTGCCCCTACCCATTTCTCCCCTTTTCCAGTGGCAATCAAAAGTGAGGGGGGGGGTCAAAAGTCGTTACCCCGGTTGTCCCTTCCACCTTTATTTCTTTCTTCTTTTACTTACATTTTTTTGAATTGATTAACTTGTTCTTGTCCTGATGTAGCTGAAATATTGCTCATTGGACGTTAAACTCTAACTAATCAATCAATCAATTACAGTATATATGTAGTTAAATCTACATAAATGACATGCCAGATTGTGTAGAAGCGACAGCCTACCTTTTTGCAGATGACACCAAGATTTATAAGGAGATAAAAACCCAAGAAGACAGCAAAAGCCTGCAGAAAGATTTGGATAGTTTGCAAGATTGGTCCAACACCTGGCTACTAAAGTTCCATCCAAATAAATGTAAGGTCATGACTGTAACTACCAGAAGTTCAAGTGCTTCTGCAGATAGAGAATATAATTTGTATGATGATATGGAAAATGAGGTAGCCCTGCAAAAATCGACAAACGAAAAAGATATAGGAGTGTTGGTAGACGAAAATATTACATTTAGTAAACACATACAACAGCAGGTTAACAAAGCAAATAGCATTATGGGCTTAATAAGAAGAACATACACATACCTAGATGAGCAAGCACTTGTAAGGCCACATTTAGAATATGCGGCAGCAGTTTGGTCACCATCCAAATTGGGAGATATAGAGATAATAGAGAATGTGCAAAGAAGAGCAACTAGACAAGTACCAACATTAAAAGACTTGGATTATTCGGGTAGACTAAGGAAATTAAAACTACCAACATTAATATACAGGCGCCTACGTGGGGACATGATCAAAACATTTAAAATAATTCCTGGGATTTACGACCGAGAGGTAACACATGGATTATTAGAACTTGACACGGGCACAAGGACTAGGGGAAACTCAAAAAAGCTGAAAAAGAAACACTGCGGGCTTAATGTACAAACAGAGTAGTTGGAGTTTGGAACAGCTTACCAGAGTCAGTTTTTACAGCAAAAAACTGTAAAACAATTTGAAATAATTCTAGATAAATACTGGGAACACCAAAACATCAAATATGATTTCAACGCCAAATTAGACTTAACACGAAGAAAGACCGGAAGTGACGAACAGTCGGAACAAATAGAGAATGAAGAAGAGGTGGATATAGTGGTTGATGATACCAGCGTCCACAGATGGTCCTATCCTATCCTAAAAATTAGTATTTTTATATTCGTTTGTATATCAAACTTACTTTACAATTTGAATATACTCGCGAATTAGTGTCTCACTCTGTGATAAGTATAAATTACTTTCATTCATTTGAAGTCTCTTTTTTGAAATTCAAAAATGTTCCATTTATCTCCATCTCGACCCCATTCCATGGGCGAAAATTATTTCCTTGTTTCTCATATAAATGGCTATATCAAGGATGACCTTTTCCAATCACTTGGTATCCGTCATCACAACTTTCATTCTAAAATATTTTTCTCTGAAACCATGCACTGGGCCAACTGGGACTAATCTTGATCTCACTCACGAGTCCTTAGATAGTTCCCTTTAAAATATGTGTCCGACAAGTCCGTACTTCATACAGGATGGTAGCTGTACCGTAGAGGAACTTTAACCCTGTAGGGAAACAAAATCAAAATACGTTCAAAGGTCTTCTTCTCTGAAACTACAGAGCCAATTAGAACCAAACTTAGCCACGATAGTCCTTAGGTGGTCCCCTGCAAAAAAGGAGTTTTGCAGGTCTGCTCTATGGTGAACATGGAAGTCAGCAAGGAACTTAGTTTTTACATTGGATCCTCTGAAACTGCTGAGCCATGCAACCAACCTTGGTCACAATGGTCTTTATGTGGCACCCTGCAAAGAAAAATGTTTTTTTTTTTTTTTTTTTTTTTTTTTTTTTTCACCCTTTATCCAAGATGGCTGTCAGCAGGGAACATAGTTTAACTATTGGAAACACTAGCAGAGGTCTTCTCTCCTTAAACTTCTTGAGCATATTGAAACTATAGTTTAACTATGGGCTCTTTCACATAAAAATGTTTATGTTCATCAAAGACCAGGTGAGCGATACATGCTCTTGAGAGCCTCTTGTTTTTATCGCCACCGAGTTCTTTTCTGTCCCCGGATTTTAGGTTTTGATAGTGGTCTCTACATTTGCTAGCTAGTTAATGACATCTTAAAAAAACGTAAAAGGGCCATTCAACCAGTTTACACGAATGGAATGATAATAAAGTCAGTTATTTATTATTCTTAATTGTTAAAGTTACTCTGAGCGCGATTTCAATTTTTTTCTTTATTTATTGGTTTGAAAACGAAAGTGTACTGACTTTATTGTTAGTTCGAACATCCATATATAAAACGAGCACATCTCTGCATGCTTTGTACAGTTTATTTGGTCAAAATTATAGATTTAAAACGGTATGCACCAACAACTCCATTTATATACACAAGGGAAGTCGACATCCTGCGTGATGGGTAATTAAAAACGCAGAACATTTTTTTCAATTTTATGAAGACCTTTGTTCAAATCTTTATCATACTTAGAAACGAATAAACATGTTTTTAGTCTTTGAATCCCAATATCCTGTTTATGCAGAAATTTGTTTCTGTTTTTCACATATAAAACAGTGTTTAAACCTAAGTTGACGAACAAACCACAATAAGTCTTTAAGTGGTTTAAATCCGCGCTAGCAGCTACGCGCGACTAAACGGCGCTCTCTCCCGTCTCATCAAAGCCCACTAGGGAACCTGAGACGTATTCTTACAGATACAGAATATGTATGACTTCAAGCTTCAAGATTTATTTTATTTCTAACCTGCATTAATAAATGTACATGGAGTTTTATACACTATATTTACCAAGTCTGATATACGTTGAGAAGTTAAAGTACAGAACATATGATTCTTCTGCGTTCTTCCAAGTCGTTTTATTGTTTTGTACCGCTTATCTTCATTTCAAGCGGCGTTTGAAAGATTTCATGCCTGCTGGATTACTGTAAAAGCCAGACCACCATATTTTCAGTAAGTGTTTGGCTGTAAACAGACTAGTTTATGACATTTTCTATCCTTCTTCTGACACTCTCTGCTACAATACTTAGCAATTTTACAATCACCACACACTTTTAGGGCTAAATCAGTCCTGTTACAGGTCCAGCAGTTTGTCGCAACTGTTTCAGAGACTGGTTGAACCTGAGCCTTATATCTATCCATTATAAAACCAGACATCTTTTTGAAATATTGTCCTAGCTGAAGTTTATTTTTGCTTAAGGCAAGACTTTTGTCTTCGTTTTTTAACATCCACTCAAATTGAGCAACATTATGGTCATCTACGCCATGACTTTGTGTCACGTGGTCTCCTAAGTATAGACCCTCTTGGTCCTTTACGGAAGTAGCAACATAATCTCCAGCCTGTTTTAAAATTATATACTTATGCTCTGGTATATCCTCTATAAATGTATTGTCAACTATGTGACCCTGAATATCTAACCAAACATGAGGGAGTTTGAAATCTTCTTCTATCTTAACTATTCCATAAACAATGTTTGACTGTATATCTATTGCTTTTAAACAACGATGAAGGACGATATTTACAATCAAGCACGAATTGCTGACTCGAAGCCTTTTCTGTGTATTCCAGCTAGTCTTTATGACGTCGTTGATTTTATCGCTGTTTTCTACACTTCTTGGAACACCAAATGGATGGCTTGAAAAATCCATGGTATCATATACCTAAAAAGAAATAAAGTATATGCGAATATAAATCTTGTTGATTGCATAAATTTACGACATCAGTTGTGGTGCAGCGCAGTATAGTATATTTATGTATACAGTTACTTATGTAGAGAGCTGCATCCGGATTTTCAGACTGCCTTAGGACCGCGATACGGACCGTTTACCTTGTTACAGCCTGAGCCGAAGGCAAGGGCTGTAACATCAAGGTTCTTAGGCAGCCTGTAAATCTGCTGCAGCCCGATACACAAATTCTATTACTTTTATTTCACTGAACAAATTTACCAGTGAAACGCTTTAGGTTACTGCTTTCCTCTTTTTTAATTATCAGCAATTCACGAAAATAATGAAATAAAAGTAAAAGTGAAATTGAATCGGCAATTCACGAAAATAATGAAATAAAAGTAAAAGTGAAATTGAAAAACATAGACATGAAATGTGAGGTTACTAATTTCTGACTCTGAAACTGATTAATATTTAAAACAATAAGTTCTCAGATGACAGGTTGAAAAAAAAAAAACAATAAACTGCGATTGTCCTGCTGACGTCATCACCGGGCTGTATCGAATTTCAATACAGCCCGCTCAGAGTATTGTTTTGGCTGTATGTTCAAATACAGTATACCATGTGATAGTAATTGAACCAACTGAATTATTTCACAACAAAAGTGATATAAAATAAAAAGTAATGTTACGGCCAGAAAATAATAAAGTGTCAAAATGAAAATTTGTCAATTTTTTTTTACAACGCTCGTATTCTTATGGGAGTACGAGCCTCAGATTTCAGAGGCATTCCATATCCTCGGGTTTTATCCATTCAAACAGTGCTAAAATTTTTTGCACATGGATCACATTTTCTTGGTCATAAGTCACTTTAAAATACATAAAATAGACTGTGTATAGAATTTAATCAACTTCCAATTATAATTTCATATATCTAAAGGCCTATAAACATCTTATGCAAATTGAAGGAAAACTCTAGAGAGATCAGTTTCACGCCAAAATTATGACGTCTTATATCTCAAAAATTCCTACATGGATTTTCAAAATTGTTTGCTCAAGTTGTTCCATTAGATGTACTCTTCAAGACAAAAGGTCAGAATTTTAATTCTAATTACAAAATTTTTTAGACTCGTACTCCCTTAATAATTTACATTCAAATTTACTTTATAAAACGATAGCGAAAGGATATTGATAATTTTGGCTCAATGTTGATGCAAAATAAGAAGCCATTCTCACTGCTTGGATTAATCTGAGCAATCTTTTTTCTTCCCTGAATCAGCAGTTTGAAAATGTCTGACGAAATGACAAAGCGACACACGAACTATTATATAAAGCTTCTGCTATGTAATGAATAATTGCATGTTTAAATAAATACAAACTCACTTCAGTACTTCTAATAAAATATACGTTCTAGTTAGATATTATTGAGAATTGAATCTGAAGGGGTGAAATTCATCAATTTAAAAAAAAATACTTCATATCTTATGTCAATGTAGTAAAATTGTATAGAAATATCACTAACCTGTACCACAGTATTAATATTGTGGAAGACAAGCGCGTTTATATCCTCTTAATATACAGAACAACGTTAAGAAAATCTTGTATTTACAAGAATATTAGGAGTATTAAAACTAATAAATGAAATGTCAATGAAAAGGTTTTAGGTTGATTAAAACTGAGTAGTTCTAATTGAAATACAGGTGAGTAATTGTCTTTCAAATTTCAATCAGTTTATAATCATTTAATTTGCTCATTAACATTATCAAAATTCGAGAAATACAGAAATTATAATTTTTTAGAGAAAAAAGTGGTAAAAATAAATAAATAAATAAATTTTACTCTTAAATCAGCACCATTAAATTTCAAAGTTCTATATGGGATTAAATTTGTTAGTATGAACTGCGCGAATATGTATTTTAGAATTTACAATGTACAAAAAAGTTGATAAAAACAGCTGAATAATAAGTCACATCAATATAACAGCAAAGGACGCTTTCAATTTGATTGTAAAAGCATCATATGGATTGCTCTCCGACCCATGTTTGTTTTATGTCTTAAAAATGAAATGTATTCGTAGCTATTTATCCATATTTAACTTAAAAAAAATCTCTATTTGTGTATCTTAGTCTTTTTAATAATCCCTGCAATTTCCAAAGTTTGGTGATATATTGTCTTTGGTTTCGTCCGTCAGCCAGTTTTTAAAAATTATATTCATTTGCGGTGGTTAGCTTTCGGATTAAAAAAAATGTTCTGACAACCAAGGGACAGTAAGTCCTCCTAGATTTTTTGGTTAATAGATTTTAACTGGTTGAGACTGTAGATGTACGATAAGATTTTTGAATGTTGATTCACTGAGGTTTCACTTGAGGGGGTAAGTAGTTTTGGGAAAAAATCTCGGATTGGGCAGAGACATATAATGTTTCTGGGTTGTGTATATATCATTACAGCACTAAAACATCTAACGAAATTATGTCTAATAAAATGTCCCAAACCGAGTAAACACTTATGAGCTCTTGATTACTTGATTATACTAGTCTTGTTTTTTTCCCTTTATTTGGTGATTACAAGATGTAGCTTTCAATAGTTATTTAATTGCCAGACTCCTTCTTGACTTATTTGATTTTTTATCGGAAAAAAAAATATATATATATATATACGTCTGAAAATCAGCCCAACATTGTTAGATCTGCACATTGGTAGTTCCCTCTCCGGGATTCGAACCATCACTGTTGTGACATCTTTGGCAACACCGCCTGCACTACGTCCAGCGCCCTAGACCACGCGGCTACCTAGGCTATATAAAAATATAGCTTTCGGTAACCGGGTGATACCTCCTCGTAGGTTTAATCTAGGGTTGTAACGCAGTACATGATGTATATATGATTACATGATTCTCACAAGTGGATTCTCAGGTTGTGAATATGAAATGCCATACACTCTTCACAAATATGGTCAATAAAGAATTTGAAAGATAAAATGGTTTATTTATTAAACACGTTAAATGTTTCTAACATATATTAGTTTTCATCCACTTCAGGCAAATGATATTTGATAGTGACTATAAAGATGTCACGATTAGGATAGTCTCTGTAATTCAAAACCGTTTCAGAGATAATTTTGTCTTATATGCAAATTACCTTATCAAAGATTGTGTAACTTTTTGTTATCACAAATTGAACACCCGTTCTTTCTTGCAGAAATTCCTTTGGTTCCTCAAGTCTTAAAATAATTTCCTGCTAAGTTTAACAAATGGGGGAGTTATATATTTATGCCGATTATATTAGTTCAACCGTATTCGAGCATGTTTTAACAGTGTTTAATGTGACACGTTTCATTAGATCTATATGTACACAACACACATGGTTAAATAATATAGATACATGATGACATTTTAACTATATTCACAAATCGCATATATGATCACAAATACAATCATATTATAATATACTTTTCAGCAGACAATGAAACACGAAAAGAGCTGAATAACAGTATAAAACCAGAATACAAAAAAGAATCTAAAGACATATAAATACAGTTTCTCTGACCTACCTTTGCTGTTAAGAATTAAATTCCGCGCCCAGTATTCAGGCAAGGACGTATATACGTCCTTGATTCAGGTGATACCCACTCAGTAGAGCGGAACAGTTAACCAACCTGCCCAGATGTAGGACGAATGTAAATTCAGCACAGTGTTACTTGTGTAGGACATGAATTAAGTAAACCATAAAAATTAATAAATAATCAAAATCTGTGTAAGCTACAAACCGTACAGGTAAAATGTGCCCGAGGGAAATGACCGTAGTCGGAGAAAGGAACATATTTTAGGTACACCCAAATCATTGGAATTTCCCTCTTGCCTCGTTTCTCTTGTCAACAATATCACATGGGTTTGTGGTTATGTAAGTTGACATGTTCTGAATTTTATATCCTTGAAATTACACAATTTCATGATATAGTTAAACAATTGCACAGTCTTAATTATCACATTTTCCCAGACACAGTGGGAAAACGTTTGACGCATAAATTCATTTGAAGTAAAATACTTCACAGGTACAGTTGAATGGAAATGGGCCTTAGGTAGCAGATGACAGTTTTTTCAGCAAAAACTGATCAAATATGCCGCAGTCGGTTCCAAAATTTTTAAAACAGTGATTTAAACAAGTATATTAAAAACGAATGCATGTAAAGCTATTTACATAGAAGATCTTCATATTTCATGCCTTAAAAGCTGGTCATTTCACTCTCTTTTTTTCCTGTACACATTATAAAACAGTAGGGGGGTGGTAGACAAGGCACAAAAATACATGTATTTTGGAGCATTTCGACAACCCGACGCACATTTCCTGCGAATGATAGCCAATAGCCATGGTAAAATTTCTCAAGTACTATGCTCCTAGACCAAAAATACCAACAGCAACAGGGGTCCCTTCCATGAAGTTTTTATAGTAATTTTTGTTCGAAGTCGGGCTGGTATGTTTACATTTTTTCTCAAACGGCACAATTATTAACCCCTACCTTGACCTTCCTAAAAGCCTCTAAACAACACTTATTGTAAATCAAAATGGACAGACAGTAAGTCACTTTCAAATATTTATTAAGAATTTTTAGTCACTTTAGTTATCCTCTCACAACCAATCAAACTCCCTTCATTTTGATTATTCTATAATTTCGGGGTGGGAATTAGAGACTGTGACCGAAACTGTATACTGCTACCTTTAACATGTACAAATATGATTGTATTTGAATTTTTCTTTCTCTGACACATAGCATGGTTCCAATGTACTAACAATTTATTGTAATTAAAGTTCTATTCACCATCTTCTTGAAATAAAACAACTTTCGCTATCGGTCTTCTATGTCGGACTTGTAATAACAGAATTGGAACATGGGATGGTGATTTCAAAATTTGTTTTTAAAATATAGGAAGTGTTGAAATACAGCCAATTGTTAATAAATTTGAAACTAAATGGCAGTATTTAAGTTTACTAGGCAAATCAAGACCAAGGTTGGGATAGAAACTCAGAATTCATTATCTCAAACAACTTGGCGGCCTTCTTTACGGCAACATTTTCAGCCTTTTTTCATCTTTGTTTCATAATTTTGTAAATTAATGCTCTTTATATTGCATCAAAATAGTTTAGTAAGGATATGCTACACGTTTGCAGTTGTCAAAACTAGTTTGAGGCATGTAATGACTGTATTATACAAATTATAGTGATTTTAATATCAGTAGTCTAAGGGAGGTAATAGAGCTATGCAAGTAAGGAGCCTTACAAATATGTTCATTAAAGTCCCGTGACAAAGCCAATGAGGTCTAAATCTTCTGCCAAGTCTACAGATGCACTTCAAATACAGTCGACAAGTTTCAACGGTGACTCTCAGATGGTTATTTGACTGATTAAATATAGACCTGAAAAAGACGGCAAAGAATATATAAGTTTTGGCCTAAGGGAGGGTTATCTATGCTGAATTGGAGCAAAAATGAGCTATTTACATTGCTATAAATGTACTAATGCATATACTTAACTTTAAAAAACAACTACAAATCTGTTTTTAAGGGTTTGTTACCTATGGAAAGAAAACACAAACCTCATCGATAAAATCTTGAAAATCAATGAAAAGGGTAATCTCTCTTATGTCAATCAATATTTCTAAACTTGAAGATTTATGCTCAACAAACATGAGCAATATTACCATGGTTGATAATTTTTAAATGAATATATATGCAAAAAGTGATTTAAGACAAATTGGGACATCTACACATTGTTTCTAAATTTTTCATGTTCTTAAAGGTAGCAGATGACAGTTTTTTCAGCAAAAACTGATCAAATATGCCGCAGTCGGTTCCAAAATTTTTAAAACAGTGATTTATACAAGTATATTAAAAACGAATGCATGTAAAGCTATTTACATAGAAGATCTTCATATTTCATGCCTTAAAAGCTGGTCATTTCACTCTCTTTTTTTCCTGTACACATTATAAAACAGTAGGGGGGTGGTAGACAAGGCACAAAAATACATGTATTTTGGAGCATTTCGACAACCCGACGCACATTTCCTGCGAATGATAGCCAATAGCCATGGTAAAATTTCTCAAGTACTATGCTCCTAGACCAAAAATACCAACAGCAACAGGGGTCCCTTCCATGAAGTTTTTATAGTAATTTTTGTTCGAAGTCGGGCTGGTATGTTTACATTTTTTCTCAAATGGCACAATTATTAACCCCTACCTTGACCTTCCTAAAAGCCTCTAAACAACACTTATTGTAAATCAAAATGGACAGACAGTAAGTCACTTTCAAATATTTATTAAGAATTTTTAGTCACTTTAGTTATCCTCTCACAACAACCAATCAAACTCCCTTCATTTTGATTATTCTATAATTTCGGGGTGGGAATTAGAGATTGTGACCGAAACTGTATACTGCTACCTTAGGCTTAGGTCCTCTATTTATTTTTTTACAGCCACATAGATGGAGGTGTGAATTCAATTGATAAATTTATTTCCTATGCTTACCCATTTGACTAATTTTCATGGAAGTATACACCGATTGCGCATTTGCGGGATCGCTCATTATTTTAGCCAAACACGGAGTATTCTGGTGGTTACAATAAACCAAATACTTTATAATGTTATTTCCGTATGGGGGTTCCCCTTTTCATCAAAATTCTAAAAATAGATGTAGGTTAATTTTATGCTCGGATGTCCAGAAAATGAAAACAACATATAAAGACCTTTCTTATATTAAAATAAAAAATGGGGGTTCCCATGGCTTTTCTGGGTTTAATTTGAGGCTCAAAAGAGGTGATATTCAAAAAACGATATTTTTCAAATCCCCACCCTAGGCATTAAAATTTCACATATGATGGGCAGGGGTAGAATAACGAAAACTAAATTGTAATATTTGAACTGACTATACATTATTCAGTTTTAGTTTTGAATAGTTCATTTTATTATCAACCAATCGTAGATGATCTACCGCTTTATTCTGAATGAAATGTTGTGTTCAAAAGCTAGATGCGTTCCGAAGGCAATTATTTGGTTTATTGTACCCTATATGGTATTTTAATGAATTTAAAATCCTACAAATTTTGTAATTTTAGATAAATAAACCACGTAGTACCCTTTTTGTCTGCATTTCAAAACACTATTATTCCGTCTATATTTTTTGTGATTTTTTTGCCGAGGTGACCCCTTCTCAGAAAATCACAGAAAAGAAAATGATTTTTTAGAGACTTTACGGTACTGCTCTTCTCAGTCCAAACCAAATCTTACTTTTTTTTTCTGGATGTTTACAGCTTATGACAAGGCATCTCTGTTGGTGGTTGGAATAATCAATTACGTAATAGCATGTCCATATTTGGAAGAAGAAAAGAGACCTATGCCAACATGTTCCAAAAGGGCAATTTTGAAACAGACTATAAGTTAAAAAAGACAATACATAGTCATTAGTTCGCCTTCAAATAGTAAAATCTCAAACATCTTAATGGAGATTATGCAGAAAGTTGTGGCTGAATGTGTCAATAAAAGATAGCAGGGGGTGTTTTGTGGAAGCGGTATTTTGGCGTTATTTCGGTAAAATTTAAAAATAAAAAAATGTCATTTTTCCGTAACGAAAAATGTTTTTGGACAAATGATGTCACAAAATTTGAACTTGGATAAAAGGTGCATCAATATTTATCCCATACAGGAACATATCATAAGCGTAGTTAGAAATATGGAAGGTTTTCGGAGCACACCCCCCTTTTTAGGGGAAAAATCTCTCTAGATCAAGAAACAGACTATAATTGTGAAAGCTCAATATTTCTAAAACAGTTTTAAAGGCTAAATCGTAATTTCATAAAAATATTCATAGTTTAGAACCATTTAGAACAGGATTTCTAACAAAACCTGTTTCAATATAGGTTACAATAAACCAAATACTTTATAATGTTATTTCCGTATGGGGGTTCCCCTTTTCATCAAAATTCTAAAAATAGATGTAGGTTAATTTTATGCTCGGATGTCCAGAAAATGAAAACAACATATAAAGACCTTTCTTATATTAAAATAAAAAATGGGGGTTCCCATGGCTTTTCTGGGTTTAATTTGAGGCTCAAAAGAGGTGATATTCAAAAAACGATATTTTTCAAATCCCCACCCTAGGCATTAAAATTTCACATATGATGGGCAGGGGTAGAATAACGAAAACTAAATTGTAATATTTGAACTGACTATACATTATTCAGTTTTAGTTTTGAATAGTTCATTTTATTATCAACCAATCGTAGATGATCTACCGCTTTATTCTGAATGAAATGTTGTGTTCAAAAGCTAGATGCGTTCCGAAGGCAATTATTTGGTTTATTGTACCCTGGTACAAAACTGGTTCCAAGACGCTGATAGACGAAGAAAGTAATTTCTTCATTTCCATTCAGGTTTCGTTTTTTGTGGGTTGGAAATGTTCCTCGTGGATTTCTTTGCTAGTTGAAAACGAGTTTTTACCCATATGTTGAATAACAACGTAAGATTCGTTGGTAGAAAATATCAGTCCCTCGCTCCAATGTTGGATGATGTCATTTTTCCTCCGGTTGACCCCAGATGACCTCGTCTAAATGACGAGTCAAATCCGGATTGGAAAAGATGTGCAACCCATGTATAAATTTAAGTTGCTTCTGAACATATTCTTTTAGATGGCATTCATTCAAGTAAGATTGAAATGTGTTGCTGTTCTTCTCTCCTTGAAACAATATTATAGGGTCATTTTTCTTTTTACGCTATTTCCATGAGTGCAGAACAATGCAGATGGATAAAACGAGTTGCGGAACGTGTATAATCCACTGCGTTGATCGACACAAGTGACATTTTAATTGATATTCATGATGGTCTATTAGTTATGCTCTTTATTATACAGATTTTCTAATCAAAAGCCGAGATTTTCGATGGGGGATTATTTTTTTCATTTCAATACGCCAGTTGTATACTTGACGACAACATTGAAGAGATATTTTGACCTCACCTCATGCAGACGTTATCCGGCGACTTTTTTTTCATCAGTGACAATATGACATTTATTAGGGGGAGCCGGCCCTAAGTTGGGATGTCGGGATTAGATGTATTTAAGCTCAGGATTTCAGGATATTTATAATTTAAGCCCGGGATTTTAGGATATTTCTTCACTGGGAACCGGAATATCACCAGTCTTTAAGTTTCTTTGTACATATGTAGTTAGGGATTTCGAAAAAATAAAGTCAGGATTCTGGGATAAGACCCCCTACGGCTCCCCTCATTTTTTTAGCTGGAAAACGCTATAAATCACCCCTATCTATATAATAAATCCACATTATTTCTTTTTGTATACAAGTGGTAGAATGCATCACTCTAAATACAAAAGAAAGCATGTTGATAGATGTAAGAATATTGACAGGAATGAATGATAAACACAGCTACTCTGTTGAAACGTTTACTTCAAATGCAACCGATGTAGTTACGGCTATGTTGCCGTTGACGTTGCAATAGACAATATTTATTGCGCAAACACATTTACAGTAAATGGTTATGGCATGATGAAAACAAACAATATCAATTACATAAAAAATCTACTGAACATATTATATGTAAGCTAATTTGAATGAATGTCATGATGTGACAGTGATTTTAAATATTTGGAGTTAGATGTGCGAAGAAAGGGGACGTCGTGTCCCGTGCAATTCCCTCAAAAGTAGGAGAAACACACAATATGAATAATGTTCCGATACACAAAATAGAAAATGGCGATAAGTACTAGAGTACTTAGCGTATCTGGACCTCATAATTAAAGCGTTACGAGCTGTCTATGTTTGAGTCGATGTCTTCTTCAATGTCCGTTTAGAGTTTCTTGGTTTATCAGGGGAAAAACTGTCTGTATAAATCACAAAAAATATTCTATCCTCCTTGTGAAACTGACAGGAAATCTGCGTAGCATTGTTCAAAAGAATAAAGTGTACAATGACCCAAAATACGGGTGGCGATTCCTGAACATTCACAAGATATATATATAGTTTGTAATCCCTTCATTTCCTGTCTTTTCACTTCTGTATGCCTCAGTAGTATGAGTCTTTTCGTCCCTCTGTTTATTTTAGACTTTCGGCGTTTTCTGCGATTTATTGTCCAGGTTGTGCTTGTTTTAACTTTGTGCTGACAGGTTTTCTTCACAGCAGTTACAGTTTCACTTATTGCTGCTCCTTCTGAACGACTATCTTCTAAGAATAAACGATCCGAGGACTTTTTTTCAACAGTGTAAGGAGACACAATGGTTTCAAAATCGGTAGGCTGATCTGTGGTTAAGAGTGACTCATAAGTAAAATGGTATTTCATGCACAAACGTCTTAGCCTAGTACCTACATCTAATATAAAGTCTGTAGCACTTATGATGTCTTCTTAAATTTCTTCCAAATAAAGCTCGAACACGATCTTGTTGTCCACTTCTACAATTCTGTCATGAAGCCATCGTACTGTGGCAAGATGACCATGGATTTCCTTCTGTTGTATTTCTGTTGACTCCTTGTTGTGGTTGTCTTCTAATTTTACCAACATGCTAGTTGCGGCATTTCTGTAACAATATCAAAATATTTGTTAAACTATCTTGGTCACGGCACCAAATGTAAGAACTGTGGCAGGAATGAATGATAAACACAGCTGCTCTGTTGAAACTTTTACTTGAATGCTACCAATGTAGCTATGGCTACGTTGCCGTTGACGTTACAATAGATGTGCAAAGAAAGAGGACGTCGTGTCCCGAGCAATTCCCGACAATAGATCAAACAGGAAATAAAATATACCAATTTCACCAAGCAGAGTGATACGTCTATCCCAGTGATTTATCACTGTAAGTCTCTGGCTGTACTGTATTTATTGAACTGACATTTCATAGAACCTTTAAATGTATGTATTCAGAACAAGACATAATTGTTCAGATACATGTAGTCTGAAGACATGATAGGAGCTTGCACTTTTTAGATAGCTATTTCAGTGTATGAAAATACTCTTACTCAGTGTTGCAGCTAGGATTTGAAAGGGGTAGGACATCAGGTCTGAAAAGGGCTCAGCATTTTAGCGTGATGACTGATAATTTAAAAGGCGTACCAGACACTATCTTTTATTTTATCAGCTTTATTACACATATAAATAATAGTAATTTGTCCTGTAAGTATTTCTTTCTGACTGTTTTTGGATTATGGCTTTCCATGTATTTATTTAAATGCTGCTGATGAGAGGTTATGCCTTGAATCACTTGTACAGCATATTTTGGTATTACTGGTAATGCATATAGTAATGTATTGAGATACATGTAAAATTGAGTTTTTTTTTATCACAGTCAATTGAAAAAAATTTCTGTATTGGTAAGTTTCATTCCTGTGGATTGAATCCAGTCCACAAGGCAAGCAGTGTGAACATCTGTAGGTGTGGTTCAGTTGCCATGAACTTGAAATGGTACATGAACTTCTCATATAATGAAATGAAGATAATATAGTTTAGTTTAGGAAAGGAAAAGCAATTTGAAAATAAATAAAATGTTTTCTGTTAATTGCTATTTGCTTCATGTTTTATATAAAAGCAGTATAATTTTCTTCTCTCAATTAAATTTAGCAAAGTAGTAGTATATATGGCTACAAAAAGGAATAAAATTCAAATTAGTTCAGACCAAAAATTAAAGGGAAGTAACCCAAGTATAAACCACGTAAATTGAGATCAGATTTTTATTTTGTATTTTTTATATGCAAAACATAAGTAATTTACTGCATGTGACAAAATGAGTTATTGTAACTTGTAAATGGCTGGCTTGTAAACATTGCCTATAAATGTTAATTAACAGCTCAGGTAAATTCCATAATTAACAGGAAAGGTAATTGCCATTTTCAAAAATGTCCGTATACCATCTTGCAATAAATGGATACATATAGGAAGAAAGACTGATGCAAACTACAGAAGGGCATCAATGGCACTGCGAAGGGCATAAGGGGCACTGCTAAGGGCACCAAGGGTGTGGTGCCCTTCTAAAATGGGCTAGCAGGAACACTGTAACTAATACATCCTGATGGTTAAATGTGTCCCCTTTTCTGCTTTCACCTGTTTCTAAGCTTAACTATTAAATTTTTCTCTGTTCTTCCAAATTTCAACCAGGAACAATATACATTGGACTGGATAAGTCTCTTTAGTTAAATTTTTGAAACCTATTGCATGTAACATATATATGACTTCCGAAAAAACCTTAAGCAATTGTTTTTAGTTATGAATTTTTGATAAATTTTAGATCACCCAGTGCAAACTTCAGACCATCTTGATATACCGGTATGAAAAACCACAAAATGGCACTGACATGTATTACATGTATATAAGCACAACATATATGCATTGAGTGTTGGATTTTTCCATCTCTGTAGTGATTTGGTTGAATTCAGACAAATGACGACGTTGTTTATTCAGTTATAGTTTAGGTGGCTGACATGAATGCTGGTGGGAGTATAAACAAGGTGCTGCTAGAGTCACAAAATCACATATGAAAGCAGAAAGATCGCTTGAGTAATAAACTTTACTTGTACATGTAATAAAAAAAACCACTGTCACAATGGTGAAGGCATAAAAAATATCCTAGATCCCTGTTTTTTTTTCAGGAGTCTATTCCCAAGAAGTACCCCTTTGTTGTTAGTTGTAACACAGCTGTTTAAAACAGGACCACCAACAGCAAGTTTCTTCTCCATGGGTGACATGTCATCTAGAATACAGATGCCATTGAAGGATGAAGCCCTCCCAGGTAAGGAGATGTAGCCGTCCCAGGTAAGAAGATGTAGCCTTCCCAGGTAAGGAAATGAAGGCCTCCCAGGTAAGGAGTTGTAGCCCTCCCAGGTAAGGAGATGTAGCCCTCCCAGGTAAGGAAATGAAGCCCTTCCAGGTAAGGAGATGTAGCCCTCCCAAATAAGATGTAGCCCTCCCAGGTAAGATGTAACCTCCCAGGTAAAGAAATGAAGCCCTTCCAGGTAAGGAGATGTAGCCCTCCCAGGTAAGGAGATGTAGCCCTCCCAGGTAAGGAGATTTAGCCCTCTCAGGTGAGGAGATGCAGCCCTTCCAGGTAAGGAGATGAACCCCTCCCAGGTAAGGAAATGAAGCCCTCCCAGGTAAGATGTAGCCCTCCCAGGTAAGGAGATGTAGCCCTCTAAGGTAAGGAAATATAGCCCTCCCAGGTAAGGAGATGTAGTCCTCCCAGGTAAGGAGATGTAGCCCTCCCAGGTAAGGAAATGGAGCCCTCTCAGGTAAGGAGATGTAGCCCTCCCAGGTAAGGAGATGTAGCCCTCCCAGGTGAGGAGATGTAGCCCTCCCGGGTAAGGAGATGTAGCCCTCCCAGGTAAGGAAATGAAGCCCTCCAAGGTAAGGAGATGTAGTCATTCCAGGTAAGGAGATGTAGCCCTCCCAGGTGAGGAGATGTAACCCTCCCAGGTAAGGAAATGAAGCCCTCCCAGGTTAGGAGATGTAGCCCTCCTAGGTAAGGAGATGTAGCCTTCCCAGGTAAGGAAATGAAGCCCTCACAGGTAAGGAATTACATGTTTTGCCAATTAATCCCTCATTTAGTTGGCACATTTCATTTCAGGGAATTGCAAATGTTATTTATTGCATTTCCTTATAATATTTTACATATTCCAAAATGTTCATTATTATGTTTCCGAAAATCGACACATGTGAGATTTGGCAAAGATCAAAAGAAAAAATTTAAAAGATCAAATGAATTTGCCACAAATTTGCAAAAGCTTTGCTTGAGTCTCACGTCGATCACATGACACTTGACAGGTCTGCTGTACTTTCTTTTTCAAGATATTTTATGAGGGTTGAAAAAAATGTTTGAAATAAAATGTTCATTTTTTGTTGTAGGACGTAAAGATAAAATGGTGATATCAAACAAACACGCTGTCAATGGTAACACAGTTATAGAACCTTTTCCTGAAGGCATGCAGATGGCCATGTTTGGTAATTTTTATTTTATGAAAGATTTACCATGATGATATTGTTATGTTGTAATTGATTATTCAAACAAAGTTTAGGGCGTATATACATGTAGGAATCACCATGTCTGTCTGTCTGTCCGCACACCTTCTAAGTTCAACTCCTCTTAAACCACTTGAAGGATTTGGATGAAACTTTACACAAAGGAACAAAAAATTATATGGAGATGTGTATGAAGGAATATAATTATTATAAAAAACCAAGAAAGGGGAAAATTAGACTTTCATTGATTCCAACTGCACAGATTACCTTATTAGTGCAAATCCTTTTCAACCACTTGAAGGATTTTGATGAAACTCTACACAAAAGAAGGACACTGTATGGAGATTTGGATGAAGAAATAAAGTTTTTGTCTGAATCCATAAAGGGGAGATCATTTTAAACTTTTCTTTTCATTGATTCCTTCTGCAATGGTTACCTTGTAAGCACTGCTACTCTTAAACCATTGGAGGGATTTTATTGAAACATTACACAGAGGAAGGACACAATATGGAGATGTGTAGGAAAGAATTTCATTACTCTCAGACACTGTGAAGGGAGACAATTGTATTTTGACATTGATTTCTTCTGCAATGATTTTTTTGGACATGGACAATTTTTCAAAGAAATTATTCAAACGGTAGTAATTTTGTGAAATAAAGCATGGAAGAGAAACACTTTTTTCATTCTAATCCTCTTGAGTAGTTATTAAGTGTTGTAACAAAATTTCTACAACGATTATTATTTTTGTCTATAATGTCAAAGAGGTCAAAAGAGGGTGAGTTTTATTTTTGTCCGATTTCAACAGAATAATATTATTGTGACCATTCTGATACTGTGTCCACAATTGTACTATGTACACACCTGTATTGTGTCCACAAACAAGTAAATTTGCACTTACCATATTGATTCAGGGTTCAATGAGTTTGGGTATACCTTGCTGTTATTCAGAGACAGCTGTTGTTTTGTGTGTCTATATTGTAGAAGGTCAGGACCTTTCAGAACAAATTTTTTTTTCAAATTCTTTAGCAGGAGAGATAATAATATGTACTAGAAATCAAGTGCTTACTGGTATACATGTACCTTAATAACATCTTAAAATGATAAAAACAAAATGTCTTGATACATGATGTGCACGAATATGATCATGGGTCACAAAGTGTTACAAAATCACTAAAAAATCAAAGTCCTCAAAATGTAAAATTTCCGGTATTTTTGTTAAGTTAAATATTCAAAGATTTATTTTCTAAAATACAGAGCAAGAGATATTCAGGTTTTTTCTATATTTTAATTTAAAACCGTGAAATATTTTTTTCTTCTGTTCATAACTGGGTGTCCTTTTTTAGCTAAAAAGGGTTATAATGATCAAACATATTATCATAAATGTGTTTGTTATCTATCTAAGGGAACTATCTGAAAACAAAGAGATGCATTTCAATATGTTCTTTGGATGCAATCGGAGATTGGAAACACAAAATGTTTGG
Source organism: Modiolus philippinarum (assembly GCA_002080025.1). Taxonomy (NCBI): domain Eukaryota; kingdom Metazoa; phylum Mollusca; class Bivalvia; order Mytilida; family Modiolidae; genus Modiolus; species Modiolus philippinarum. The sequence continues at coordinate 15,156 of MJUU01052800.1, read as the reverse complement.
ACACCGTTATGAACAGAAAGTCCGTCAAAGAAACATTTTACTATTTTCCATTAAAGAGGGATTACTAATTTTAATCACGTGAAATGTAAACAAAATGATGGAAACAATACCTTACAACAGTTTAAATCAAGGTAATGGATCATCTTCACTTAAATAAGTTACAAAAATATGACGTTCATACCTAGTTATGAACAGAAGATTTTTGCAAAATTACATAATATATGAGAAATTTCAAATGATTACAGGTTACTATTTTTAACAAATGTAAGTTCTGGTTAATATTATTGCTTTATTCGTTTGTTTATTGCCCAAAGTGATGAATTAGAAATGAAATTACTGTCGTTCATAACAGAAGACACTGGTGTCTGTTATGAACAATAACATTTCTTAGTTTTTATACAAAATGCAAGAAAAAAAAATGACTTGTTGTATTTAAAATTGAATATATCATAATATGTTATAGCCCTGTGAATCAATTTTCTTTTTTTAACTAATGCTTATTGAAATATACACTGAATAAAATGTTCATAACATAGGAACCTGTTGTGGATAGGGTTCAGAGTTATGAACATGCATAGTAACTTTTATCAAGCCTTTTTTAGCAAATTTATCTCAGTATTCTATCAAGAACAAGATATTTTTTATATTTACATTTATTTTTTAATTCATTAGCTTTGCAAGAAGCTTTATTTTCATATTATTTGAACAAAGAAATTATTTGTTCATAACTTTGGGACACCATTTTCCTCCATTTCTGAACACAAAATAAGTTTTTCTGCTCATTGCAAAGTTTTTACCACATAAAGCCACATTTATTTGATTTGATATATACAAGTCTTCCACCAATATATTATAAAACATGTATTTTATAAGTTTAAATGCTGAAAAATTGAAATTAAACAGCCCTTCTTTATTCCTTCTGTTCATAACTATAGATTTCCCTAGGTGGACACCACACTTCTCAGTGACATCATATCTTTCTGTGCATTAGTACAACTATGACAACAATGTCATCATTTTATGTATATCAGAAGGTTCCATTTCATATTTAAGGGGGAGAAAAATGTTTATCGCCTACAATTTTACGAAGGGTTCTTATGTTTATAACGAACTGGACACCATGAATATCGTTTTTGATATTTTGATCAAAACAATTGCCCTGTTGGAAATTGTACATAAATTTGACTGTTGTAAGTAATATTCATTCAAAAGGAACCAAACACTGTAGAATTTGAAAGTTAATGATAAACAGATTTTGAAATAAATGACATTCTATTTTAGCACGAATCTTGGACACTGCTGTTATGAACAGTTTTATATTCTTTGAAGATCATTTTCTGACTAGATATGGATATATTATTGAAAAAAATTAACGGAATTGGTGACTTTTGAATTAATTTAAATCATTTTAATGCATGTTTCATTTGTATTCATAACAACATTTAATTTTGAGCCATTTTAAAATTGCTGTTGTTAGCATGTAACATTTCCGGTATGAAATTTTACCCTTTTTGGGGGGAAAAGTGCTGATTTAAATATTTTCTGAGAATTTTCTAATGCAATTGTTGGTTTTGCTAGATTCCTTGTTTTCTATCCTTTTATTTCGTATATAGTTTTAGAGGTAAGAATTTCCAAAAGGAATAAAAAATTACATTTTTGGGGGCAAGGGTTAAGGTGTACCCATGATCATATTCATGCACACATGTATTTCATTTGAATAATATGTTCTAGAAATCAGTTCCTTATATTTTTTAATGATAAATCATGAGATTTTGGCACTATAAACAGGTGGTCAGAATTGCATTTGGAAATTACTCAAAGAAGAAGGGCCAAACTTAAACGTACATGTTTATGATAGTGTGTCCATATGAGAAATTCAATCAAGAACATGTACACCATAACTGGAATATAGCAAGAGCATAACATGGGGAATCTTTTTATGGACTCCTCACTATAGGAAAGACAAACTCCAGTCTTAAATAAACAATGTATTTTGAGTACAGCTAACTTCGATGGCTGGGACTCCCAAGGGACAGATGAAAACAGTTCGAGCTAGAGGCGTCTTCAATCTGTCGATGTTGAACAAAGGGGCCAGAAAAAGGGTTTGACATATCCATTGTGTTCGAGTTATTGCAGTTGGAGTCATCGAAGTTTAAGGTAGATAGACACTGTTGCGCTGCGCAATGCAACCGCGCATAAGAAAAATAAAGAGTCGGGTATGGGGTAGGTTTGATTTTCGGGCCGGAATAGTAATTTGACGGCTTTTCCTTTGTGACGTCATAATTGAATGACAAATGTGAAACGTCATATTTCGTTTACTTTGCCGCGAATTAACTCCCTTTTCCCGAAAATAATTTTACATCCGGAAACTTTGTAAAATATCTCCGTTAAAAGCATGGTGACATATTCATATTTTAATTGTAACCAATAAATTACATCATAAACTATCTGTTAACAAAAGTACATCAAATTCTCATGGATTAAAAGTTCATTTCTATTAAGCTAAAATTTGCCTTTCCATATTTTCCCTGTGCATTCTTTGTAAAATTAGGTGAAAAAATGGCTAAAAACGAGCAAACTTTGACCTCGATCTAGAATAAACAAGCATGGTGACCCATACCTTTTATTACGGATTTCAGGTTGGTAGGATTGGTTCTTCAGTTGTGCTGACTTACAACAAAATCTCATGGATATGAATATTACTGTCTATCTACCTTAAGTGTAAATTCAGTTTCGAATGACATTCTACTCCGTATTTGTATCAGTAAAATGTATTGATATGTTTAAATGTGATGTTCTCTTAAGATTATCTGTATTGTTTTCAGGAATGGGATGTTTCTGGGGAGCAGAAAGGAAATTTTGGAAACAGTCGGGTGTCTTCTCAACAATGGTTTGTAGATATACAGATAGGGGAAGACCATTTGATTTTCAGGAGGGAGGGCTTTGGCGATTTTATAAATAAATAATTTAATCTTGGTGCCAGTGAAAATAAATATTCAAATCCAAAATTAATTATTTAATTTTGAATTGAAGAATAAAAGTTTTATTGAAAAAAGGCAAAAAAATAATTTATGGGACATTTGGTGAAAATAGATAATTAGTTCTAGATTTTCATGAAAACAAATTAATTTTCTATGCAAAATTGCCCAAGCCCTCCCCTGAAAATCAAATGGTTGTCCCCTTAGCTCAATGCGTACTGATTCTCTCTCTCTCTCAACACTGAGTATTTTCCTGATGGGACACTGATAAACCCATGAAATTCACTGAAAAATACTCGATGTTTTCTTGGAGGAGTCACACGGATTAGCGTGTTGTTTATTGCCCTGGAAACGACAATTCTCTCAACACTGCAAAATTTATTACATGTCTTAATTTGATCTTTTAATGGTAAGCAGAGTCATTAATTAGCGTCAATAAAGTTTTGACAAAAATTTTTGTCCCCCGCCGCAACACGGAGCGGGGACATAGAAATGCCGGGCGTCCGTCTGTCCGTCCGTCACACTTTCTTGTAAGCGCTCTCATGCATACAAATTATAACGTATTTTCATGAAATTTATACCAAATGTTTATATTACTAATACCTCGGTCAAGTTCGAGAATCAGCCTTGGTCAATACTTTTTGACGGAGTTATGGGACTTTGACTCTGTTTTATCAAAAATTTTGACCTTGTAAGCGCTCTCATGCCTACAAATTTTGACGGATTTTCATGAAATTTATCCCAAATGTTTATACCATTAATACCTTGGTTAAGATCGAAAATCTATCTTGGTCGATATTTTTTGACGGAGTTATGGGACTTTGACGAAAATAACGACACTGTTTTAGCCAAAATTTGACCATGTAAGCACTCTCATGGCTACAAACTTAATGGATTTTCATGAAATTTATACCAAATGTTTTTTATTACAAATACCTTGGTCGAGTTTGAAGATCAGTTTCGGTTGAGACTTTTTGACGGAGTTATTGGACTTTGACCAAAATAGCAACACCCTTTTAGCCAAAATTGACCTTGTAAGCGCTCTCATGCCTACAAATTTTGACCGATTCTCATGAAATTTATAGCAAATGTTTAGACCACTAATACCTTGGTCAAGTTTGAAAATCAGCCTCGGTCGATATTTTTTGACAGAGTTATGGAACTTTGTCCACACTCCTCGTTATCGCATCTCCTCTTAAACCACTTGAAGGATTTTGATGAAACTTTACACAAAGGAAGGACACTATATGGAGATGTGCATGAAGGAATATAATTATTGTCCGAAACCAGGAAGGGGAGATAATTCGACATTGAGTTTTCGTTGATTCCCCATGTATGGGTTACCTCGTAAGCACAACTCCTCTTAAACCACTGGAAGGAATTTAATGAAACTTTACACAAAGTAAGAACACTATATGGAGATGTACATGAAGGAATATAATTATTGTCAGAAACCAGGAAGGGGAGATAATTTGACTTTGAGTTTTCATTGATTCCCTATGTATGGGTTACCTCGTACGCACAACTCCTCTTAATCCACTTGAAGGATTTTGATGAAACTTTAGACAAAGGAAGAACACTATATGTAGATGTGTAAAATGTCAAGTAGGCTGAAAAAAGGTGAATTTTATATTTGTCTGATTTAGACAGAGTGTTTTCATTGGAACCCCAGTGAAAAGTCCTTTCTTGAAGATTATATCATTGTGTCCATACTTGTATTGTGTCCACACTTGTACTGTATTGTGTCCACACCAACTTAATTTTGCACTTACCATATCGATTCAGGGTTCAATGAGCGGGGGTATGTTTGGCTGCCATTCGGCGACAGCTCTTGTTTGTCAAATTTAAGGCAATTTTTTACATGTCCCACTCTTACATGTAAGTACTTTGATCAGCTCACTTTAAACTTTGCATATTGATTTGTTAAAGAGATATCAAGCTCAATTAGGCAGTTTTAGGTGCTTCTTAATTGAGAATCCTTTACCTAAATCACTTAAAGTTTTGAAGGGGTGACGACGGGCGTATCATGCGACTTGGCGCAGCTGTTTATTATACTTTTTATCATCTGATTTCTTCTCCCAATGCGGTAAGTTAACATTTAAATATTTAATGTTAAAGTTTATTAGAACAGGAAATAAAATGAGATTTCTCCAGATCTTAAAACTAAAAGGGCATTGAAAGTTGAAGTCTTGGTTGACTCAAACAAGCAAAGAATCTTTATAAACATACTCATGTAGAATCAAAAGTTTTTTGAATGACCAGATACAAAGTATGTGGTAATTAGTATCATATAACTTAGACATGGCAATATTTTATGCAAAGGCTAAAATTAAATTAGTGCTCTCTTCTTGCCACAGAAAGAAATAATAAAATAAAGAGTAACAAAAACCACACATATGACTAACACAGACAAAAACAGTTTATTGTTGTTTTTCATTCTGATAACACTCTTACCTTCTTGACTTAAAACAATATTACATTTTTAATTACAGGTTGGATACTCAGCAGGATTTACACCTAACCCTACGTACAAAGAAGTCTGTACTGGTGGAACAGGACATAATGAAGTGGTTAGAATTGTATTTGATCCAAAAAAGACATCATATGGTGAAATGCTGAAGGTATGACCCGTGTACTACTGTTAAAATGATACCTCATTGTTCAAACGTTATCATCATTATGCTTGGTTCTTATGATTTTGCTTATTTCAATGGCGCATCACTTATCTCTTGTGCAAATAAAGGGCTACGCCGAGCACAGCATGTCGACCACTGAAATTTGAACATGTGTAATTGAAAGTGAGTGTGGACATACAAAAGAGCTTGAAACAATAATTACATTGACACAATAAGGAGATTGACCCAGTAATTAGCTGGACACAAACAAGCTACAGAAAATGAAAATTAGCCCTTGTGACTCCTTATGGTTCCTCTTTGACCCCTTATAGCTCGGAAACTGTAAGAGCTAGGCCAAAACCATTGACAAACTACTGAAAGCTTATATCAAAAGGAATCGAAGGAAAAATCCCATCGAATTCTGATGAAAAATAAAAATTTCATGTAATCTGCAAATTTGAAGTTTCTGCCCCTTTTTAACCTTTATAGCTCACAAACGGTAAGAGCTACACTAAATCTGTTATCATACTACCGAAAGCTTATATCAAGAGGAACCCAAAGAAAAAATCCCATAAAAATTTTAGGTAATCTGCAAATTTGCAGTTTTGGCCCCTTAAAGCTTGGAAACGGTAAGAGCTACGCCAAATCTGTTGCCATACTACAGAAAGCTTGTATCAAGAGGTATATAAAGAAAAAAATCCCATTAAAATCCGATGAAAAATAAAAATTTGGCCCCATTCGGCCCCTCATAGCTAGGTAAGGAAACAAGTTACCAAAAATCTAATAGCAGATCACTGTGTTAATTTTTCATAAGCAATCCATTGAAAAGAACTGCATCAAAATCGGACAAAAAATAAAAAAAAAATTTTTTTGGATTCGGCCCTTTTGGGCCCCTTTTATCTCGGGAATGGTACATGCTACATGAAATCCGTCGGCATGTTCCGGATTGGAAATTTCCTCAGGAGCACACTGAAAGAAACCCCATCAAAATCCGATTAATAATAAAGATTCTACAGACGAATAAGTGAAAACGCCCAATTTAACCCTTTTTGGCCCCTTTTTAGCTCACCTGGCCTGAAAGGCCATGTGAGCTATTGCCATCATTCGGCGTCCGTTGGCGTCTGTCCGTCCATCCGTCCATCATAAACTTTTTCAAAAATCTTCTCCTCTGAAACCGCTGAACCAAATTTAACCGAACTTGGCCTGAATCATTACCAGGGTATGTTGATTAAAAATTATGTTCGATTAGTCCGAGGACCAAACAACATGGCTGCCGTTACTAAAAATAGTACATAGGGGTAAATTGCAGTTTTTGGCAAATAACTGGAAAACTGTTAAAGATATCAAAAATCTGACATGAAGTCAAAGTGATCAGCATGGTAAGATCTACAAATGCCAGACAAGTCAGCCCGCGGACAACTCGGACCATGACCACTCGGACCGTGGAAGGGACATCTCGGACCGTAAGGACAGACATCTTGGACCGATAAAAATTAACTACTTGGACCATTAAAAATAAACAACTTGAACTGTATGAACATAAATTCCGACTGTAAAATGAATAAAAATGCCTGACAGCTCCAGAGAGATCCATGAAAAAAAATTTACAAAAAAACTTTCAGCGAAAATATAAAGGACAACTCGGACCATGAAAAATTATCTCAATTAAATAATAATTACTATTCGACTTAGCCTTGATGTACATCTTCTGATTGTGTCTAATCACAATATTCAATGATGGCATTTCTTTGTAATTGAAATTAGGAATAATAATTCCCTAATTGACAGTGATTAGCTTAACTTTCAAAATTAAAAGATCATAGATCAAATCCGGTTACCGTACAAACTAATTAACGGTGATAATTAATTTCGGTTTATCTTAAATTAATTAAAATGAGAAGGCTTGGCATTAGTATCGAATTTTGAAGCAGGAAAGCCGTTGGTGATGATGCAGTACATCCAAGATATTTGGATTGACAGCACCGTTTGGCCAGCATGGAGTGTCTTTGGTAGGAGTGTCCGCACAAAAAAAAAGATACACAAACAAACAAAACAAAAAGAAATGACATTTGAAACTTGCTGTTAGGGATCATGACATCAAACACTTTGCTAAATAATAATGTAACTAAATTATTCATATGTATATATGCATGCAGCATCACTGTGTTAATCAAACCTTTTAGTAGTATTAATATAAGACAAGACTGCCATGGTAATTTTGTATTTTCATCAGATGATATATCACTGTTGTTTCCAAGAAGAATATTTAAATCCAATATATTCCCAAATTTTCTGAGTTGCAAAGAGAGTTGAACACGCTGTTGAATATATTTAAGACAGACAGACCCAGAAGTAACGAGAGTTGTCTGCTCAATACGGTCCGAGTTGTCCTTTTGTGAAACCAGTTGTTTGTTATGATATACTTCAGTTTTGGCGTAATGTAAAATTTTGAATTCAGATCTCAATAATTTACTACAGTGGTCCAAGTTTCATTTCTAAGGTGTCTTATCAAACCTCAAAGTCTTCTCCATATACGGTCCGAGTTGTCCTTTATAACGGTCCGACTTGTCCTTTTTACGGTCCGAGTGGTCATGGTCCGACTTGTCCGCGGGCCGAGTTGTCCGCATACCAGATCTACCCGCTCTGCAATGTTGAAGAAAATCTGATGACCAGTTTTGGAGTTATTGCCCCTTTTCCGGAAATTTTTCAAAATTTTAATTTTTTAAATTTTTTATCAAAGAAACTATAGCAGATAGAGGTCAACTTCAAATTGCAAAAATGTTCAGCATATCAAGATCTATCCACCCTGAAATTTTGGAGAAAATCCAAAAACCCTTGTAGGAGTTATTGCCCTTTTTTCACAGAATGTTCAAAATTTTCATATTTTTCGTCTTTTATTTCCAAAACTATAGAAGATGAAGGTTAAGTGTAAATTGATAAAATGTTTGCCATGCTGTGGTGATTTCAAAAGTGGTGTTGAAAATCGTACGTTGACCGCCATTTTCAAAATGGCCGCCAAAAAAAGGCGGGAAAATTCAACATTGTTCGATTTCAATAAAATTTTGTTTCCAAGTAGATATTGATGTTGCGACCTCAAAACCAATGTTGAAAATTGTGCATTGACCGCCATTTTCAAAATGGCCGCCAAGAAAGGCGGGAAAATTCAACCTTGTTCGATTTAAATGAAATTTGGTTTCCAAATAAAAATTGTTCGTTGAATGCCATTTTCAAAATGGCTGCCAAAAAAGGCGGGAAAATTCAATATTGTCCGATTTCAATGAAATTTGGTTTCCAAATAGATATTGATGTAGCAATGTGTTTCTTCACAATATAAGAAATATGTTTAAACTAGATTATAAAGAGGAACCCCTGCCAAAATTTTTCTTATGGAAAGGGGGACTTGTAATGTTTCGATATCAGCAATTTGTATTATCTGAATTAAAAACGGAACCCCTGCCCAAATTTTTTTTGATGGTCTGAAATGGGTTGTAATGGATAGTGGGGCTTGAAATTACTGTGGACACTGCTGAATCTACTTGCCCAATTGGAACCATACTTGGTGACAACTGTCAATAGTTGGTACCTATCGAAGAATGTTTCTGGTAAGTCCGCATGTATCCAAGATGGCTGCCAGCGGGGGACATAGTTTAACATTGGAACCTATTGGGAAAGCATGTTCAAAGATTTTCTGCATTGAAACTTCTAGAAAATGATACACTGTAACATTTGGTTAATTTGGGCTACAGTTTATGCCAGTCATGGACCAGGTGAGCTATACTGGGTCTTGAGAGCCTCTAGTTTTAAAACGGGTGGGGCCACAATGACCAAAACAAAGCCAAGCCTTCCTTTTGTACCAAAGAGCATTATGTTAAAATCTCATAAGGATTGATCTACTGGAATTAAAGTTATTGACCAAAAACTAAAGTGTCTACAGACGACGACGACAGCACCATACCAATATACAACCGCAAAAATTTTTGCCTTCATATAAAAAGGCTTAAAAATAATGCAACCCCAGTTCTTCTAAAAACTGTTGCATAATAAGAAAACATTCATAGATTATCTTCCAGTATTAAGTTAGCCTTTTATGGTCCAACGGAATATAACTTCTTTTATATGGAAATTAAGATAAGCCAGTTGAAATTAATTGGTAGATTTTCATCCCTGCCCGCCCCTTAAAAATCCACCTGCCCAATATTTATTTATTTTTCAAACATTTGCTGCGTCTAAATTCCAGTAGTATAATTCATGTCCGTATCCGATATATGTTTCCGTTTACATACACTTAGCCATTTCCTGTAGTTGAAAATGACGGTTTTTGATCTCGGGAACAATGTTGCAGGCCTGAAAGAAAGAAAAGCTAGTTTACTTCGAATTTCAATGACTCGATGACAATATTTGACACCTATAATGACCTCGTATTAGGTGTTATAGATGATAATACACCAGTGCATGATCGTGTATCGGAGAGGTTGGGAACACACTCCCAAAGGGGATCGGAAGGAACAACTGACGAGATCTACAACAAAAATAAATTATAAAGAATAAATTCCACCCACCCACCCCATATTTTTTTATAGGGTTCGATGAAAATCTACCTTTTAAGTTTAATTGGCCTTATCTTTCCTTGCCCATATGTGGTAAGATTACACAGGCATCTTAATGTTTTCATGATACTGAAAACGAAAAAAATATATATTACAGTTAAGCCTATCTAAACTGAACAAATCTAAACTGAACAAAATTTGAATCCCAAAAGGATTTGGTCAAGACAGGTTTCACTGTATATTTTATAAATAGTTAATATTTTGCAACACCTTTACAATAGAGCTCATAGATAGAACCGATTCAATAAATCTGTCCCCATCGTCAGTTTGTGACGTGTATATCTTTTGTCAGCTTCCGTGTTAAAGAAAACACAATGTCATCAAATCATTTGAAATGTGGACGACAACAGACAAACTATTGTATACATTCATACACAATGTAATATTGTGTCATCTTTTTACAAAGGAACTGTCAATTATTGATGTAGAAGCAAACTATGAATCAGTCACATCACCACTGCATTTGATTGGTCAGGAAGTTCAGATAGGGACACATTTATTGAATCGACCCTAATTTTACACATTCTTCTATGGTTGATTATGGGATAAAAAAAGATGACACAATCAGTTAAATAATTTATAGAAGTGATAATTGTATCATGGTTAAAAAAGATCAACATAGAGATAAATTATGTTTGTAATAAAAAAAATTATTCACTGTATTTTTCAGGTATTTTGGGAAAACCATAACCCAACACAAGGAATGAGACAGGGTAACGATATGGGCACTCAGTACAGATCTGGCATATATTACTATGACAACCAGCAGAAACAGGAAGCAGAAGAAAGCCGTAATGCTTACGAAAAACTTATATCAGCAAAGGGATATGATAAAATAACGACAGAGATCTTGCCAGCATCAGATTTTTATTATGCAGAGGACTATCACCAACAGTATTTACATAAAAATCCCAACGGGTATTGTGGATTAGGAGGCACAGGTGTCTCTTGTCCTATTGGACTGTTTTCTAAAAAAGGAAGTGCTAAAGAAGAATTGTGATACTATTAAAACATTTTTATCTCTACAGATAATTACTGGAACATTGGGGTTTTATTTGCATTTTATTTGTCTAAAAAATAAAGTTCCCAAAAACTGTTTAAAGATGATTCTTGCAATTACATATTGTGGGCTCTTGTGATACTAAAATGTGAGAATTTTGTCTTTCACAAGAATTAATATATAATGCAGATATTAAGAATATAAGCATGGCACTGAACCTTTTTTGTTGAACTGTGTTGTACAATGTTTTTGTATGCAATTTTTATGTGCTGAAACTAATTAAAATTATTCTGTAACCATGCTTTTACAACATAGAGCTTTTTTTTATATTATTAAACGCTTTTGGTACTATGGTAAAAATCAAAAGAATTTTTCAATTGTTCATTTGCATGTTATTATATATTATCATATATAATTATTAACATTTACAAATCAGTCGTAGTCTTGTATCAGATGTTCACTGGGCATTTTATTTGTAGTTTTTCCCATTTCTTAAAGTTATGGCTTTTAATATTATAGTGCACTATTCAAGGAAGCTTGGAAGAATGACTTGTATGAAGATCTATTGGATCAGTTATTTCTGTATTTCATTACTATGAAAAATTGCATTGCAGTCCCCTTCTGACTTTTTCAGTATTTAAAGTAGCTGTGAAGTTTAAACACCCTTTTTCAAACCCTATATGTATTTTAATATGTGTGGACTTAGTGTTCATAATCAAAATGTATTTATAAAATATGAATAATATATATTCACTGTTTTCGTTTTTGTTTTTTGTTTTCATTGTTGATGATTCAGTTTTCAAATAAAGCAGTACTAGTGTAAAGTGTTGTTGTTAAAAAATACAGTAAATAAACTATAGGAAAATTTCTGATGAAACAACATGTATCTAAGGTAGACAATTACTATTGCTCTGTACAATTCAATCGTGTATATGAAAAATATAGAGTCAAATACGGGTTTGGTGTTTTGGGCGAAACAGTCATTTGACAGGTTTCCTTTGTGACATCATAATGGACTAATGTAAAGTGTCATACTTTGCCAACTTTGTTGCAAATTAACTAAATTTCCTGCAAAAAAAGATTTATTCCAGGAAAAAGGCTAAAATATCTCTGTTAAAAGCATGGTGAAGTATATACATTTTTCCCCTTTTCCAGTAGTAAAGATTATAAAAGATCTATTAACAAAAGTATAAAAAAATTCTCATGGATAAAAGGTTAATAAGGTTCCCGTCATATAGGGGTGGTGGATACCCTATAGTAATCACAGTACCTGCATCCGTCTGTCTGTGATCCATCTGTCTGTCTATCCATAACACAAGTAATGTCCGGGCTATAAATTTTTTTTTGTCTTTTGAGATAGGCTTTTGATATTTTGCTTGAAGAGAGATCACTTCAAGGCGATGTGTCATGATTCATGATTGGTAACCTTTGACCTACCTTGACCATTGTTTTCAAGGTCAGAATAATGCTTTTCTAGTGACAAGTACCGTCCATGCTATATCTTTTTTGTCTTTTTAAGATAGGCTTTTGATAATTTGCATGTAGATAAATCCCTTCAAGACGATGTGTCATGATTCATTATTGGTGACCTTTGACCTTGACCTTTGTCTTCAAGGTCAGATTATTACTTTTCTAATGACAAGTCATGTCCGAGCTATAATTTTTTTATAAGACCGCAAAAATTTTTGCGGTGTATAATGGTATGGTGCTGTGGTCAGCATCGTAGTCGTTGTCATCATCATCGTTGTCTGTAGACACTTTTGTTTTTGGTCAATAACTTTAGTTTAAGTTGACCAATCCTTATGAAATTTTAACACAATGTTCTTTGGCACAAAAGGAAGGCTTGGCTTAGTTTTGGTCATTGTGGCCCCACCCATTTTGAAAAAAGGGGCCAAAAAGGGTTAAATTTGATGTTTTAACATATTTGACTGTAGAATCTTTATTATATATCGGATTTAGATGGGGTTTCTTTCAGTGTCTTCCTGAGGAAATTTCCAATCAGTAGTATGCCAACAGATTTCGTGTGGCATGTGCCGTTCACAAGATATATGGGGCCCAAAGGGGGCCAATTTCAAAAATTTAATTTTATTTTTAGTCCGATTTTGATGCAGTTTTTTGCAGTGGATTCCTTATGAAAAATTAATATAGCGCTGCACCATTAGATTTTTGATAACTTGTTCCTTTTCCAATCTATGAGGGACCCAATGGGGCAAAAATTGAAAACATGCAGATTACCTAAAATTTTTATTTTTCATCCAATTTCAATGGGATTTTTTTCTTTTGATTCCTCTCATTGTAGGCTTTAAGTAGTATGTCGACAGATTTGGCATAGCTCTTACCGTTTCTGAGCTATTAGGGGTCAAAAGGGCCAAACTTGCAATTTTGAGAAATATATAAAATCTTTATTTTACATCAGATTTTGATGGGATTTTTTTCTTTGGATTCCTCTCAATGTAAGCTTTCAGCAGTATGTCAACAGATTTGATGTAGCTCTTACCGTTTCCAAGCCATAAGGGGTCAAAGAGGTCAAAATTGCAATCATTAGAAATATGTGAAGTCTTTATTTTTCATTAAATTTGGTGGGATTTTTATCTTTGCATTGTTCTCATTTTAAGCTTTCAGTGATATGGCAGTATATTTTGCATTGCTCTTTGGTTTCCAAGCTATAATGGGTCAAAGGGGCCAAATTGCAATACTTCAAAATATGTGAAATCTTTATTTTTCATTGGATTTCAACCTGAGTTTTTTCTTTGGATTTCTCTTGATGGTAGTCAACAAAATTTCTTAGCTCTTACAATATCCTAGTAATAAGGGATTAAAAGAGCTAATTTTTATTTTCACTAGTTTGTGTCCAGTTAATTTCTGTGACAAGGTCCTTATTGTGACCACCAAATTACTGTGTCCACATTAATTTTAGTTTACACTTGTCCAAATTTCAGTGGTCGACATGCTGCGGTCGTATCATGCTGCACTCGGCGTAGCCCTTTATTGTCTTTTTAAGATAGGCTTTTGATAATTTGCATGTAGATAGAACACTTCAAGACCATGATTGGTGACCTTTTTCTCATAGTCAGATAATTGCTTTCCAATGACAAAGGGGAGATTTGTGGCAATAAAATCTCAAAGTTATCCATCAAGATTCTGAAATACAGCTTGGTTAATGCAAATTTAAAATTACAGGAAGTTTGCCATCATGATCAAATGTTGATTTTATCCCTGGAAAATTGACACATTCCAATAAATATTGGTAATCAGCGACTACAAAGTTGGCCTCATTTAAGCAACCTAATTTTTCCTGGATGTTGACCTATTATATGAAAGGTTACATAACCATACCATGCATAGTGACACAGATCTGAACTTGTCCATAAATTTGAATGTTAGTCGATCCAGCAGAAATAAAGGTCAAAGTGACCTAATTTTGCCTGGATGCTGACCTTCTATCAGAGATGCATGCATATGCAAGGTTATATGAGCCTATTATCTATAGTGACTGATATATGAACTAGTCCATAAACTTGAATATAAATCAATCAAGCGGAAAATATAGGTCAAAATGACCTAATTTTGCCTGGTTGGGAACTTCCCATTGATGTATGCATATGCAAGGTAACATGACCCTACCATGTATAGCGAGTGAGATACGAATTAGTCTGTCAATTTGAATGTAAATCAATCCAGCTGACAATACAGGTCAAAGTAACCCAATTTTGCCTGGATGCTGACCTACCATCAGAGATGCATGCACATGCAAGGTTACCTGATCCTACCTGTATAAGTACTGAGATCTGAACTCGTACATAAACTTGAATGCAAATCTGTCAAGCAGAAAATAAAGGTCAAAGAGACATAATTTTGCCTGGATGCCGACCTACCATCATAGATGCATTCACATGCAAGGTTAGGTGATGGTACCATGTACACTGGTTGAGATGTTAACTTGGATGTATATTTTC
>MJUU01052799.1:14788-31498 GCA_002080025.1 Modiolus philippinarum | reverse complement strand
AGACTTTTATGTTTGTATCCAAACATAGGAACACTAGTTATTATTATTTTTCTTTTTCCTCCGTTTTCCGTCTCAACTTTGTCCATCAGTTTTCTCGGACACCACTGATCCAATCTTAACCAAACTTCACAGGATGATAGAACCCCATCCCTAGATGTGCATTCAAGTCTTGGAATTTTCAAAATGTCGACCGGTGCCATGGAAATGGTAAAAAAGACGGGAAAATCAAAGTGCTCAGAATTGGATGAAATTTTACAGATAGGTTGCCTTACATGTGTAGAATTAACTTCTGGTCTCCAAGACTTCAAAATGTCGACCGGTGCCATGTAAGTCGTAAAAAAAGGCGGGAAAATCAATGTTTTCGGATTTGGATGTAATTTTACAGGAAGGTTGCCTTGCATGTGTAGAATTGATTCCTGGTGTCAAAGACCTCAAAATGATGGCCAGTGCCATGGAAATGGTAAAAAAGGCGGGAAAATCATATTGCTTAGATTTGGATGAAATTTTACAGGAAGGTTGTCTTGCATGTGTAAAATAAACTTCTTGTGTCCAAGACCTCAAAATGGTGGCCGGTGCCATGGAAATGGTAAAAAAGGCGGGAAAATTAAAGTGCTTAGATTTGGATGAAATTTTACAGGAAGGTTGCCATGCATGTGTAGAATTGACTTCTGGTGTCCAAGACCTCAGAATGATGGCCGGTGCCATGGAAATGGTAAAAAGGCGGGAAAATCAATGTCCTCAGAATTAAATGAAATTTTGCAAGAAGGTTGCCTTACATGTGTAGAATTGGCTTCTGGTCTCCAAGACTTCAAGATGGCGACCAATGCCATGGAAACGGTAAAAAAAGGCGGGTAAATCAAAATGATCGGAACTGGATGAAATTTTACTGGAAGGTTGCATAACAAGTGTAGAATTTGGTTCCGGTGTCCAAGACTTCAAAATGGCGACCGTTGCCACGGAAACGGTAAAATCGGTGGGAAAATCAAAGTTCTCAGATATGGATGAAATTTTACAGGAAGGTTGCCTTACATGTGTAGAATTCGCTTTTGGTCCCCAAGACTTCAAGATGGCGACCGATGTCATGGAAACAGAAAAAAGGGCGGGAAAAGCAATTTAATCAGAATTGGATGAAATTTTACGGGAAGGTTGCATAACAAGTGTAGAATTTGGCTCCGGTCTTCAAGACTTCAAAATGTTGACTGTTGCCATGGAAACGGTAAAAAGGCGGGAAAATCCAGGTGCTCAGAATTACATAAAACTTGGCAGGAAGGTTGTTTATAATCTGTGGATCCCACCTAAACCTTTTGAATTCTGATATGGGAGTTCGTTTGGGAGACTTCTTGTGTTTGCATCCAAACACAATTAATACTAGTTATTATTATTATTCTTCTTATTATTATTAAGTCGCCAAAACGAAGTTTGGCGACTTATTGTTTTTGCTCCGTTTTTTATTATTATTATTTTTCTTCCTCTTTTTCTTCTTCCACCAATGAACTTGTCTAAACAAATACTCGGAGACCATTGGTCCAATCTTCACAGGAAGTTGGATCCATATCCCAAGATGTGCATTCATGTCTTGAAATTTTCAAAATGGCCGCCGTTGCCACGGAAACTCAAAAAGGCGGGAAAATTAAAAGTGCTCAAAATCGCATGAAATTTTACAGAGAAGTTGTGCAGGAAGTGTAGAACATACTTTGAGGTGAAATTTTTCAAAATGGCGGCCGTTGGCATCGAAACTGGAAAAAGGCGGGAAAATTCAAAGTGCTCCGAATCTCATGAAATTTGACAGGAGGGTTGTGTATGAAGTGTAGAACATGTTTCTAGAATTGAAAATTGTTAGGGTGGCGATCCAAGGGAGGTTTGGGCGACTTTTGTGTTTCGCTTTGCGAACACAGTTATTACTTGTTATTATTATTATTATTAAGTCACCCAAACGAAGTTTGGTGACTTATTGTTTTTACTCCGTTTCTTATTATGTCGCCCCAGACGTAGTCGGGACGACATATTGTTTTTTGTCCGTTTCTTTATTATTATTATTATTATTATTCTTTCTTCCACCTCTTTTTGTCCGGGAGATTTCTCAAAGATGCCTTGACAGAATTCAATCATACTTGGTACAAAGTTGGAACACTATCTGAAGTTGTGCAATCAAGAAAAAATTTCCTCAAATTTGCCGCCAATTCCAAGATGGCCGCACGAATACGAAAAATTCGAATTCGGTCCAATTTCAACTAAAATTGATATTTTCTCAATGATGCATGGACAGATTTCAATCATATTTGTTACAAAGTTGGATCACCTTGAGGAGATGTGCATGCACCGGAAAAAATTTTCAAAATGGCCGCCATTTCCAAGATGGCTGCCAAAATACGTCAAAATTTCAACATTGTCGGATTTCAATGAAAATTGATCTCTAGGTAGATTTTGACGCTGCGAACAACATGGAATCATCGAATTGGCTGCCAGGGGCGACATCAGCTATTGCTTGCAATTGCAAATCTAGTTATTATTCTTTATTATTATTCTTCTTCCGTCTTTTTTTTGTCCGCGCGTTTTCTCGAACATGGATTGACCAAACTTAATGAAACTTGGCACCATGGTAGATACCAATGTCTAGATGTGCAATCAAGTCTTGGAATTTTCAAAATGGCTGCCGTTGCAAGGAAACGGAAAAAAAGGCGGGAAAATTAAAAGTGCTCAAAATTGGATAAACATTTACAGAAATGTTCCCTAGCATGCACAGAAATGATTTTTGGTCTAAAAATTTTCAAAATGGCCGCCGTTGCCATGGAAACAGAAAAAAGGCGGGGAAATTAAAAGTGTTCCGAATTGGATGAAAATTCACAAAAATGTTGTCTAGCATACACAGAAATGAATTTTTGTCTTCAAATTTCAAAAATGGCTGCCGTTGCCATGGAAACAGACAAAAAGGCGGGAAAATTAAAAGTGCTCCAAATTGGATGAAAATTCACAGAAATGTTGTCTAGCATGCACAGAAATGATTTTTAGTCTGCAAATTTTCAAAATGGCTGTCGTTGCCATGGAGTCGGAAAAAGCGGGAAAATGAAAACTTCTCCAAATTAGATGAAATTTCATAAAAACGCACGGATTCTGTTAGAGGGTCGTTTGGGTTACTTCTGTGTTTGCATCCAAACACAATCATTACTTGTTATTAAGTCGCCCAAACAAAGTTTGGCGACTTCTTGTGTTTGCACCGTTTCTTATTATTATTATTTTTCCGCCTCTAAAAATCATTTTGTCCAACCAAGTTCTCAGAGACCACTTGTCCAATCTCAATCAAACTTCACAGGAAGGTAGATCACTACCCAAAGATGTGCACAAACATGTTAGTTAGGTCATGACGGACATTTCTTACATTTAGATCGAAATTCTCTGGTCAACCGTTCATGAGTTATGACCATTGAAAATTTAAGTATGTTTTTCTCAAAAATGGTAAGAGATAGAAATCTGAAACCTTTTCCATTCATCTTAGGTGATATGTGCTACATTTAAAAATGCCAAGATCAAAGCTTAAGGTCATTGGTCACTTTGAACTTTAACCCTTGAAGTTGTCATTGGATCATCTCATAGCTGATAACATGTAATGGCAAAAATGTGTATCTTGTTAAGATCTACATTTGTTACATTGGGTCCAAAATTATTGGACCAACCGTTTTGGGCCTATGGACCAAAACCCGATTTTTGATGTCTGATTTCGGGTTTTTTGCTTATAGCTCAAATACCATTGAAGATACAAAGAGACATTCAATACAAAAAAATTGTTAAGGAAGATGTGACCTTGAAAAAGAGGTCAAGGTCAAAGTTCAAGGTCATGGCCAAAACTTGCATTTCACATAAAAGTATCAATAAATGTACATATTAAGCTTAAATTGTTGATCAAAGATGAGAATATGATGACGCAACTTCCAGGAAAGACCTAGAAATTGTTTTTGAACAATTGACATAATGGTTTTCTTAAAAATGGGTGGTCAAACTTCAATGAAACTGATATTTATTTCAATGTTATTTAAAATTTTGATGTAATTTCACACAATAGAGGAAGTGCCTTACTTCATAATATATAAATAGAAATGATTTTTCTGATGCAACACAAAGTGCGTACAAGTTAATAAAAAATACTGATATAACTGATAGACAGAATCATGATGAGTTTGGAATCCTTAATTCTTAAATTGAGGACGCATTGTCCTGAAAGAACATTAAAGAATAAATTCTGGTTGGGCGACTTCTGTGTTTGCTTGCTAACACATTATCACTTGTTATTAAGTCTCCCAAACGAAGTTTGTGGAGACTTATTGTTTTTGCTCAATTCTTATTATTCTTATTATTATTATTCTTTTTCCACTTCTTCTTCCGGCGTAAAATTTTTGTCCGGAAGATATCTCGAAGACCGTTGACCGGAACTTCATGAAACTTCATATGCTGGTAGATGATATCGAGAAGTTGCGCCATCCGGTCTCGGAAAATTCAAAGTGCTCAGAATTGGATGAATATTGACAGGAAGGTAGCCTAGCATGCATAGAAATGATTTTTGGTCTTAAAATTTTCAAAATGGCGGCCGTTGCCATGGAAACGGAAAAAAGGCGGAAAAATTCAAAGTGCTCAGAATTGGTTGAAAATTGACAGGAAGGTAGCCTAGTATGCATAGAAATGATTTTTGGCCTTAAAATTTTCAAAATGGCGGCCGTTGCCATGGAAACGGGAAAAAGGCAAGAAAAATTCAAAGTGCTCAGAATTGGATGAAAATTGACAGGAAGGTAGCCTAGAATGCATAGAAATGATTTTTGATTTTAAATTTTGAAAATGGCGACCGTTGCCATGGAAACGGAAAAAAGGTAGGAAAATTCAAAATGCTCAGAATTGGTTTGAATTTGACAGGAGTGTTGATGAATATGGGAGTTCGTTTGGGAGACTTTTGTGTTTCGCTCTGCGTACACAGTAATTACTTGTTATTATTCTTTTTCTTCCGCTTTCCGCCAAAACTTTGTCCGACACATTTCTCAAAGACCGGTCATCATAACTTAATGGAACTTTGTGGGATGGTAGATACCCACCCAAAGATGTGCAGTTAAGTCTTGGAATTTTCAAAATGGCCGCCATTGCCATGGAAACACAAAAAAGGCGGGAAAATTAAAAGTGCTCAGAAATGGATGAAATTTCATAGGAAGGATGTCTAACATGTAAGGAATTGATTTTCGGTCATAAAATTTTCAAAATGGCGGCCATTGCCATGGAAACTGAAAAAAGGCGGAAAAATTAAAAGTGCTCAGAACTGGATGAAGTTTTATAGAAAGGATGTCTAACATGTAAGGAATTGATTTCCGGTCTTAAAATTTTCAAAATGGCGGCCGTTGCCATGAAAACGGAAAAATGCGGGAAAATTCAAAGCGCTCAGAATTGGATGAAATTTTACCGAAAGGTTGCCTAACATGTGTGGAATTGGGTTTTGGTCTCCAAGACATCAAAATGGCGACCGTTGCCATGGAAACGGTAAAAAGGCGAGAAAATACAAAGTGCTCAGAATTGAATGCAATTTGACAGGTAGGTTGTTTTAAATATGTTGGTCTCATCTCAAGCCTTTGAATTCTGATCTGGGAGTTTGTTTTGGGAGACTTCCTGTGTTTGCATCCAAACACAATTAATACTAGTAATAGACTTCTTTCCCTTTCCTCACGTCCACAATGAACTTGTCCGCACAAAATCTCATAGATCATCAGCTTTCAAATTTTGTAGGATACTAGCCCTATGTATCTATATGTGCAATAAGCAAAAATGATTTGAAAGAGGGTCCATTAAGGGAACATTTGGGGGCTCAAAAAGGGGTGGGGTTTTCCTATAGTTACCCTTTGGGAAAATTAAATTTTTAATGATTTTCATCATATTCTTCACTGTTTCTCAAAGACTATAAACACTAGCTGCATGCAACTTCAGGGGAAAGATCAGGGTCATGTAAGAAAGGGTTCCATAGCATTGGAAATTTCAAAATAACTACCGTTGTCATGGAAACCATACCAAAAAATCGAAATTTGGGACAATAGTAGTTTCTGTTGGTAATAGTATTTTAATAACAGCAATATGTATTACTAAGATTATAAGGGGAACTCCTGCCCAATTTTTTTAGGGGGGGAAGGGTCTGAAATTGGTTGCAATGGACTAAAGAGCACTTGGTTGCCATGGAGACAAAACAAGAAGTATATTTTTTGCTGAAAAATTGAGGTTTTTTTTTTTATAAAAAAAGGAATTTTGAGAAATTTGTATTAAATAAGTTATAAGGGAAACACTGCCCAAATTTTCTTTGGGAAGAGATCTGAAATTGGATGTAATGAACAAAAGAGTATTCGGTTATCATGGAAATAAAACCAAAAGCATATTTTTTTGGAAAATTAGGTTTTCTGATAAAAACAAGGAATTTTGAGAAATATGTAGTACTTATATTATAAGGGGAACCCCTGCCCAATTTTTTTTTGAAAGGGTCTGAAATTGGTTGCAATGGACAAAAGAGCACTTGGTTGTCATGGAAACAAAACCAGAAGCATATTTTTATTGAAAAATTTACTTGAGAAATATGTATTAAATAGGTTATAAGGGGAACCCATGCCCAAATTTTTTTTGGAATGAGATCTGAAATTGGATGTTATGAACAAAAGAGTATTTCGTTGCCATGGAAACAAAATGAAAAGCAAATGTTTTTGGAAAATTAGGTTTTCTGATAAAAAACAAGAAATTTTGAGAAATATGTATTACATAGCTTATAAGAGGAACCCCTGCCTAATTTCTTTTTGGAAAGAGTCTGAAATTGGATGCAATGAACAAAAGAGCACTTGGTTGCCATTGAAACAAAACCAGAAGCATTTTTTTTTTGTTGAGAAATTGAGATTTCTGATAAAAAAAGGAATTTTGAGAAATATGTATTACATAGGTTATAAGGGGAACCCGTGCCCACAATTTTTGTTGGAAAGGGTCTGAAAGGATGAGTGGCAGTAAGACCCATTTTTGGCCCAAGATTTACCATGAAACTAAAACTATACAAACAGATGTCTTATGTTCCTGAAACATTGAACAAATAAAGGGTTTTATGAAAATGATAAAGCTTTTTTCCATATCAGTTTGATTCTCATGGTAATCAGTTAACTCAAAAGCTATATTTTTGGAAATAGTCAGAATTTCATAGATATTTGCTGTGTTTTGCACATTTTTGTGCTTTGAAAAATATGGGCACATCTGAATAACAACTTCATATTTAGTCAAAATGTGTAAAATGGTGAAATACATCATTTCTGAAAGTTTGAAGTTGTTGATTGCATGTGCCCCATGTTCACTTAAAGAAAATTTGCTTTGAGAACATTCAAAATTGCAGATTTTCTGATTTTCTTTCAAAAAGACGGCTCCTTGTGATGTCACAATAACGTCAAAATGAAAGGAATTCGTATTATTATATGTTTTCTTTGTAGCCAGATGTAATAGTTAATATTTCCCATAAATATCACACTATTTTAAACAACTTGATTTTTTTTGGGCCAAATATGGGTCTTATTGCCACTCATCCTTTGGTGTAATGGACAAAAGAGCATTTGGTTGTCATAAAAACAAAACCCGAAGTTATTATTTTTTGTTTTTTGAAAAATCAGGTTTTCTGGAAAAAAAGGAATTATGAGATATATGTATTACATAGGTTTTGAGGAGAACCCCTGCTAAATTTTTTTAAAAGGGAGTCTCGTAATGCCTTGGTATCCAATATGGGAGTTCGTTTGGGAGACTTTTGTGTTTCGCTTGCGAACACAGTTATTACTTGTTATTAAGTCTCCCAAACGAAGTTTGGTAGACTAATTGTTTTTGTTGCGTTTCTTATTATTAAGTCTCCCAAACGAAGTTTGGGAGACTTATTGTTTTTGTTGCGTTTCTTATTATTATTCCGATTTCTTTCTTCTTCTCGTCTCCATGAACTTGTCTGAACCAGATCTCAGAGACCATTACACCTAGAACTTCCAAACTTTGTAGGATGTTGGCCCCATGTATCTAGTGGTGCATAAAACAAAAATTTCCCCAAAGAAGGTTCATTAAGGGTACATTTGGGGGGCTCAAAAAGGGGTGGGGTCGCCAATGTTAACCCTATGGGAAAATGAAATTTTGGATATTTTTCAACTTATTTCTCACAGTATCTCAAAAACTTTTAATACTAGCCACATGAAACTTCATAGGAAAGGTGTTTGTAATGTAAGAAAGGGTACTGCAGCATTGGAAATTTCAAAATAATTTCGGTTGTCATGGAAACCAAACCAAATAATGGAAATTTTTAGAAAATGGTAGTTTTTGTTAATGATAATATTTTGATTACAGCAATACATATTAAATATGTTATAAGGGGAACCCTATCCGATTCTATGGAAGGAGGTCTGAAATTGGCTTAAATGGACAAAAGAGCATTTGGTTGCCATGAAAACAAAACCAGAAACTTTTTTTTTTGGAAAATCTGGTTTTCTGATTAAAAAGAAGGAATTTTGAGAAATATGCATTACATAGGTAATAAGGGGAACCCCTGCCCAAATTTTTTTTGGGGGGAAGGGTCTGAAATTGTGCGTAATGACAAAAGAGCATTTGGTTGCCATGGAAACAAAACCAGAACTTTATTTTTTTTATTATTTTATTTATTTTATTTTTGAAAAAAGGGGTTTTCTGATAAAAAAGAAGGAATTTTGGGAAATATCCATTATATAGGTTATAAGGGGAACCCCTGCCCAAATTTTTATGGGAAAGTGTCTGAAATTATGTGTAATGACAAAAGAGGATTGATTTGGTTGCCATGGAAAAAAACAGAAACTTATTTTTTTTTTTAAATTGGGTTTTCTTATAAAAAAAGAACAAATTTTGAGAAATATGTATTACATAGGTTTTAAGGGGAACCCCTGTCCAAATTTTCTTTGGAAAGAGGTCTAAAATTGGATGAAATGGACAAAGAGCATTTGGTTGCCATGGAAACAAAATCAGAGATTTATTTTTTTTTAAATCAGTTTTTTTTTTTATAAAAAAGAAGGAATTTTGAGAAATATGTATTACAAAGGTATTAAGGGGAACCCCTGCCCAAATTTTTTTGAGAAAGTGTCTGAAATTATGTTTAATGGACAGAAGAGCATTCGGTTGCCATGGAAACAAAACCAGAACCTTATTTTTTTTTTTTTGGAAAAATGAGGTTTTCTGATAAAAAAGAAGGACTTCTGAGAAATATGTATTACATAGGTTATAAGGGGAACCCCTGCCCAAATTTTTTCTTTGAAAGGGTCTGGAATTGAAAGTTATGGTCAAAAGAGCATTTGGTTGCCATGGAAACAAAACCAGAGAATTATTATTTTTTTTTAAATCATTTTTTTTTATAAAAAGGAAGGAATTTTGAGAAATATTTATTACAGGTGTATAAAGGGGAAACCCTGCCCAAATTTTTTTGGGAAAGTGTCTGAAATTATGTGCAATGGACAAAAGAGCATTTGGTTGCCATGGAAACAAACCCAGAACCTTATTTTTTTGGAAAAATTAGGTTTTCTGATAAAAAAGAAGGAATTCTGAGAAATATGTATTACATAGGTTATAAGGGGAACCCCTGCCCAAATTTTTTTTGGGGAAGTGTATGAAATTATGTGTAATGACAAAAGAGCATTAGGTTGCCATGGAAACAAAACCAGAATGTTATTTTTTTGGAAAAATCAGTTTTTCTGATAAAAAAGAAGGAATTTTGAGAAATATATATTACATAGCTTATAAGGGGAACCCCTGCCCCAATTTTTTTTTGGAAAGGGTCTGAAATTGGGTGTAATGGACAAAAGAGCACTTGGTTGCCATGGAAACAAAACCAGAAACGCATTTTTTTGTTGAAAAATTGAGTTTTCTGATAAAAAAAAGGAATTATGAGAAATATGTATTACATAGGTTATAAGGGGAACCCCTGCCCAAATTTTCTTTGGAAAGGGGTCTGAAATTGGGTGTAATTGACAAAAGAGCATTTGTTTGCCATGCAAACGAAACCAGAAACTTACTTTTTTTTTTTGAAAAATCAGGTTTTCTGATAAAAAAGAAGGAATTTTGAGAAATATGTATTACATAGCTTATAAGGAAAACCCCTGGCCAGTTTTTTTTATTTGGAAAGGGTCTGAAAATGGACAAAAAACACTACTTTGTCATGGAAACAAAACCATAAGCATATTTTTTGTAGAAAAAATGAGTTTTCTGATGAAAAAAGGGAATTTTGAGAAATATGTTTTACATAGGTTATAAGGGGAACCCCTGCCCAAATTTTCTTTGGAAAGAGATCTGAAATTAGGTTCAATGGACAAAAGAGCATTTGGTTGACATTGAAGCAAAACCAGAAACTATTTTTTTGTTGAAAAATCAATTTTTTTTTATAAAAAAGAAGGAATTTTGAGAAATATGTATTACAAACCTTATTAGGGGAACCCCTGCCCAAATTTTCTATGGAAAGAGATCTGAAATTTGGTTTAATGGATATAAGAGCATTTGGTTGCCATGGAAGCAAAACCAGAAATCTAATATTTTTTTGAAGAATCAGGTTTTCTGATAAAAAAGAAAATTTTGAGAAATCTGTATAACATAGGTTATAAGGGGATATCCATGCCCAAATTTTCTTTGAAAAGAGGCCTGAAATTGGGTTTAATGGACAAAAGAGCATTTGGTTGACATGGAATCAAAACCACAAACTTATTTTTTTTGTTGAAAAAAATCAGATTTTTTTTTTAAAAAGAAGGAATTTGAGAAATATGTATTACAAACCTTATTAGGGGAATCCCTGCTAATTTTTTTTTTTTGGAAAGGGTTTGAAATTGGGTCATATTGACAAAACAGCACTTGTTTGTCATGGAAACAAAACCATAAATGTATTTTTTAGTAGAAAATTGAATTTTCTGATAAAAAATAAGAATTTTGAGAAATTTGTAGTACGTACATTATAAGGGGAACCCCTGCCCAAATTTGTTTCTTCAGGGAGTCTCGTAATGCCTTGAAATGCGATATGGGAGTTTGCGGAGACTTTTGTGTTTCGCTTGCGAACACAGTTATCACTTGTTATTCTTCTTTCTTTATTCTCGTCCGCATGAATATGTCCGAAACAGATCTCAGAGACCATTTGATCTAAAGCTTTCAAACTTTGTAGGATGTTAGCCCCATATATCTAGTTGTGCAACAGCTAAAAAAATTTCAGATAGGGGTTCATTAGAGTACTTTTGGGGCTCAAATAGGGGTGGGGTCATCCATGATAACGCGTTGGGAAAATGAAATTTAGAATTTTTTTTCACCATTTTTTCACTCTATCTTGAAAACTAGTAACTGTAACTCCATGAAACTTCATAGGAAAGATGTTTGTCATGTAAGAAAGGGTCCCATAGAATTCGAAATTTCAAAATTAGTACCGTTGCCATGGAAACAATACAAAAAATTGAAATTTTGAGAAAACATGTTTATTATTGATGATTGTATTTTCATTATTAGCAATATGTATTATTTAGGTTATAAGGGGAACCCCTGTCCAAATTTTAATGAATCAAGATATGAAATTCATTGTTATGGGTAATGGAGTATTTGGTTACCATGGAAACCAAGCCAAAATGCTATAATTTTCAAAATTAGTACTGTTGCCATGGAAACCATACAAAAAATTGAAATTTTGAGAAAAAGCATTTATTATTGACAATTGCATTTTCATTACAGCTATATGTATTATTTAGGTTATAAGGGGAACCCCTGCCCAATTTTTTTTTTAAACAAAGTATGAAATTCATTGTTATGGATAATGGAGCATTTGGTTGCCATGGAAACCGACCCAAAAAGCTATTATTTTGAGAAAAACATGTTTTCTGCTGTGTAATATGTTTTGATTTCAACTATACTTATGCAGTAAATTATAACGGGAACCCCTGCTCAATTTATTTTTAAAAAAGGGGTTTAATAATGCCCAGAAATCCGATATGGGAGTTCGTTTGGGAGACTTTTATGTTTCGCTTGCGAACACAGTTATAACTTGTTATTATTATTATTCCATCTTTCTTTCTTCTCGCCCGGATGAACTTGTCCAAAGCAGATCTCAGAGACCATAAAAGCTAAAGCTTTCACTCTTTGAAGGATATTAGGCCCATGTATCTAGATGTGCAATCATCAAAAAATTTTGAAAAAGGTTCCATTAAGGGTACTTTTGGGGGTATCAAAAAGGGGTGGGATCGTCCTATAGCGACCCTATGGGAAAATGAAATTTTGAAAGTTTTTCACCAATTTTTTAACTGTTTCTAAAAAACTATTAACACTAGCTTCATGAAACGTCATGAGAAAGGTAAGTGTCATGTAAGAAAGGGTTAATCTTTTTTGGAAGTATCAGAATAAAAACCATTGCCATGGAAACCATACCAAAAAAAAAAAAGAAATTTTGGGAAAATAGTAGTTTTTGATGAAAATAGTATTTTGATTACAGTAATATATATTACATAGATTATAAGGGGAACCCCTTCCCAAATTTTTTTGGAAGGGGGTTTAAAATTGATTGTTATGGATGGGAAAGTTTCAACATAATTATGGTGTTGCCTTGGAAAAAACTTTAAATTTTGATAAAATTGTAATAACTGCTGATAATTGTTAATTGTTGTATTTTTATTATAGCTATATGTATTACATAGGTAATTAGGGGAACCCCTGCCCAAATATTTTTTCAAACGAAGGTGTGAAATTGGATGTAAAGGATAGTGGTGCATTTGGTTGCCATGGAAACCAAGCAAGAAACCTCTAATTTTGAGAAAAACGTGTTTTCTTCTGCAAGTAATGACTTCATTTCAGCAACGTGTATAAATTAATTTATAAGTGGAACCCCTGTCCAATTTTTTTTCAATTCTCGTAATGCCTTGAAATCCGATATAGGAGTTCGTTTGGGAGACATTTGTGTTTTACTTGCGAACACAGTCATCACTTGTTATTATTATTTTTTCTTTCTTCCAATGATTTTTGTTCGCCTATTTTCTCAAAGATGCCTGGACAGAATTCATTCATACTTGGCACAAAGTTGGATCACCATGAGTAAATGTGCATTGACGGAAACAATTTTTCAAAATGGCCGCCATTTCCAAGATGGATGCCAAGTTACGATCGACTGATTTTGGATTTTTTTTGTTGGTTTTCAAAAAGCAACAAGCATAGATGGATGAAAGTTTTTAGAAAGCTACTGCCTATTGTTGTACAGCTTCCACATAATTTTGGTCGTGATCAGAAAAACAACATGGCCGCCTTTCCCGAAAATAGATTAACATTGAACCCTATCGGAAAACACTTTCGTAACCTTTTTCAGGAAATGGTCAGATGTAATCAACGGAATCTTGGCAGGTAGTTAGAACACCATAAGAAGAATTGCAGTCTATGATTTTTTTTCAAAATGGCCGCCATTTCCAAGATGGCCGCCAAAATACGTCAAAATATCAACTGTCGGATTTCAACGAAAATTGATTTCTAGGTAGATTTTGACGCTGCGATTAAGTTCCCACTGGTTAACCTATGGGATTAGGTTTCGACTTGCCGGATACATTTTAAAGGTGACCATCCAAAGGCTAATGTAACCAAGTTGGTTCCGATTGGTTTTGATTTAAACATGTTGATTTTGCTCACAATGTTTCTGTTTCACAAATTAGAACAGATATCTTTGGGTAATTCCAGAGTTTGTTTCCAGACTGGCTAATACCGATTGTGACAAGATGGAACCATCGAAATGGCAGGGGCGACATCAGCTATTGCTTGCAATTCTAAATCTAGTTATGTCACCCCAGACGTAGTCGGGACGATATATTGTT
The DNA here is from genome assembly GCA_002080025.1 of Modiolus philippinarum. NCBI lineage: Eukaryota > Metazoa > Mollusca > Bivalvia > Mytilida > Modiolidae > Modiolus > Modiolus philippinarum. The sequence goes on along the minus strand of MJUU01052799.1, from coordinate 17,654 downwards.
TCTGGTCCGTTTCATTATTCTTTCTTTCTTCCAAGGATTTTTGCCCGCGTATTTTCTCAAAGATGCCTGGACATAATTCAATCATACTTGGTACAAAGTTGGACCTCCATGAGAAGATGTGCATGCACCGACAAAAATTTTCAAAATGGCCGCCATTTCAAAGATGGCCGCCCTTTTACGTTGAGAATGGAGGATTCAATATCTCAGGAACTGTATTGAAGAATTTGTTCATATTGTACATAAATGTTCAGTAAGATGAGAAAAAGGAATTTTTGCGAAAATTTTTTTCAAAATGGCCGTCATTTTCAAGATGGCCGCCAAAAATGCGTCAAAATTTCAACATTGTCCGATTTCAAAGAAAATTGATTTCTAGGTAGATTTTGACGCTGCGAACAACATGGAAGAATCGAATTGGCTGTCAGGGGCGACATCAGCTATTGCTTTCAATTGCAAATCTGGTATTGTTATTGCTTTTCTCTTTTATTTTCTTGCAATGATTTTTTCCGGCTATTTTCTAAAATATGCCTGGACAGAATTTATTCATACTTGGCACAAAGTTGAACAACCATGAGAAGATGTGCATGCACTAACAGAAATTTTCAAAATGGCTGCCATTTTCAAGATGGCCGCCAGTTTACGTCAAAATATTAAGGATTTAATAAATCAGGGACTGAATGGCAGAACTGGTTCATATTTTGTATGAATGTTAAATAAGATGAGAGGTAGGATTTCATATGAAACAATTTTGCAAAAGTCCCGCATATTCAAGATGACCGCCAAAATACGTTAACATTTCAACATTGTCCGATTTCAATGAAAACTGATTTCTAGGTAGATTTTGACACTACAAACAAGACTGAAACGTCGATTTGGATGTCTGGGGCGACATCAGCTATTGCTTGCCATTGCAAATCTAGTTTACTTTTACTACTGGTATAATTTTTCAATAATCCCACAATAAACACACTATAACAAATACTTGTAAAGTTCAATTATTGTCCAATTATACATTACCATAGCGTTGAGGTCATGTATAAAAATCTTAAGATGAAGGATCACAGCTCTGCGATCACCGATCGCACCTTTGAGGGACCAGATAACAGCCCTGCCATCAAAGAACATTCAGGCAATCAGGAATTGCAAGCTTGTGATCAATGTTAACAATCTTGCGATCAAGGAGTGCATAGTTTTGAGATCATCGATCATTGATCACGTATACTAGCACTTGTTTAATAAATAATCTCAGGGAAAACAATCATTAATGGCAATTATTGACCATTTAGGGATCACAAAATTTGCAAACTTGAATTTTCAGAGTATTTTAGAAATGGGTGTTGTAGGTCAGATAAACTCCTTAGTTTCAAACTTGTTTTTACCTGTCTTTATGATTATTGTTTGCGGTCGAAATGCCGCATGATTGAAATTATATGTTTCTTTATTGTAGCTATTGAGATATATGTCAACATTTTGTTTTAATTTGTGTTTATAAATTATCTATTCCAGCCTCCTTTTCTCGTACAGGGTAATCTATTCTTAATTATTTTCTTTAAATGATTTTAAGTAATATATGTTACCGTTCACTTAGTCTTTGGCGAGTTGCTGACGAGGTGGTTAACGAAGTGATAAATGTACTTTTACTAAATATTGCAAATGGTCAAGTAACGAGGTTCTGACGAGGTTAACATGGCTGTGGTATTTTTAAAAGTTTTACATATATTTGAGGTTTCTGGTTTTTCCTCTCTATTTTTCTGCTAGTAGTGTAATTACTGGCGACCTCAACATTGTTGAAAATGCTAAGTAACGATTTGTATTCGCCTAGGTTATAAGATATCGTGAATCTATCAATTATCAACTGGAAAAATATTTTCCAACTATTGATGAAAGCATTTGAAGAATATGCCAAACGATGTTTGAGGAAGGACAGGGAATCAGTTTAAGGTAGATCGGTAGTCTTCCGCCATTTTGAGTTTGTTATTTATACTGTTGTTATGTGGTAGAAATGACCAATGAATTGCCAGCAATAATGAAAAACAAAATTGGCTCAAATTAACTTTTAATCAGACGAAAAATAATTATTTTACAAATTAAGTACAATATATAACTTATCTGACAATAATGAAGTCCAAGTAATAATCCAAACGAATAGTTCACTTAATTCCACCAATAAATGTCCAATAGAATAATCCTTATAATCCTCACTAAATAGTTGATAATAGATTCACAATAATTGATGTCGATTTCCAATACGAAAGATGTGCGTGATAATCCTATATAAACTAATTAATCCTGTATAAACTTATTAAACTGACTGACTTAACCCTTTTCAGCTACCTCATATAAATACATTTATTATTTCTAGAAAAATCTATCCACAAGATTTAACTAGAACATTCTAATCAACTGACAATCACATGACTAGAATGATTATGTAAGAAAAACATCTAGAAAAATCTATGTGTTAAAATCTGAATTTAAATTCTAGAATATTCCACATGTTCTAAGGTGTAATAACCTTGACCATTGTTTATTGTAAACAAATTACATAACTAGGCCAAACAAATCACATCATATTAAGGCCATACAAACCAAAAACAACGAACAAAATGCATTATAGAATATTTACAACATTAAATTACCTATAACACCTCCCCCCAAAAGAAAATGTTTGAATGCAATGAAAACATTCAAAATAAACAATGAGGTGTTATGAAATTTATCAAACTCTTGACAATGCGTCTGCAATAACATTATCTTTTCCTTTAATATGTCTTATGTCTAGATTAAAACCTTGCAAAGTCAAACTCCACCTCAAAAGTCTTTGATTTTTATCTTTCATTTTATGAATAAATTTAAGAGGGTTGTGATC
>MJUU01052799.1:1357-13832 GCA_002080025.1 Modiolus philippinarum | reverse complement strand
GGAATTGGAAATGAGTCAGTTTTTGTAACACTGTTTAATTTTCTATAGTCCGTACACATGCGATAAGTTCCATCAGGTTTTGGCAAAAGAATACAAGGCGAGCTCCAATTGCTTTTGCTAGGTTCAATAAAGTCATTTTTAACAAATACTGAATTTCATCATGCAGGTACTTTTGTTTGATCGGATTCAGTCGATATGGATGCTGTTTTATCGGCACTGAATCACCAACATCAACGTCATGAAACACTTTATCAGTTCGCGTTGGAATGTCCGGAAACAAATGTTCAAAGTCACGGCGTAACTGTTTCAACTGGTCCTTTTCAATCTTTGGCAAATGTTGAAGTTTTGAATCTAAATCTTGTAGAATCTGTGAATTTTCCAGCTTCGGTGTGATAGATGGCGAATCAATTTTTTCACAAAAGTCATTATTAGAACTGTCAGGGTCAACACTAACTATATTTACAGAATGTACAATATTTGTGCTATTTCTATCTATATAAGGTTTTATCATATTTACATGACACAACCTATTATGTCTACGTCTGTCAGGTGTTTTAATAATATAATTTAAATCACTGATTTTCTTTTCAACACTATATGGACCAAAATATCTGGCTTCAAGTGGCTTTCCAGGAACAGGAAGTAAAACAAGTACTTTATCACCAGGGTCAAAATTACGTTTACAGAATTTTGGTCATATTTAGCTTTCATAGATTCTTGACTTGATTTAAGATTTTTATTGGCTAGTTCAAAAGCTTTAACAAGTTTAGTGCGAAAGTCTTAAACATAATCAAGGAGATTTAAATGGTCTTTTTCATCTGATAAAATTCTCTCATTTAAAAGTTTGAGTGGGCCCCTAACTGTGTGTCCAAAAACTAATTCAAATGGACTAAAACCTAAAGATTCCTGGACTGCTTCTCTTACAGCAAATAATAGAAAAGAAATTTCTTCATCCCAATCTTTCTCTGTGTCAAAAGAATAGGTCCGCATCATATTTTTTAAGGTTTGATGAAATCGCTCTAAGGCGCCTTGACTTTCAGGGTGATATGCAGATGATCTGTACTGTTTAATGCCTAATTCATACATTACTTGCTGAAAAATGCCTGACATAAAGTTTGAACCTTGATCTGATTGAATAGATTTAGGTAGGCCAAACAAAGTAAAAAAATTAGTTAAAGCCCTAACTATAGTTTTAGTCTTTATATTTCTTAAAGGAATAGCTTCAGGAAACCTTGTGGATGCACACATAATAGTTAATATGTACTGATTACCAGATTTAGTTTTTGGTAAAGGACCTACACAATCTATTAATATTCTACTAAAAGGCTCCTCAAAGGCAGATATTGGTTGAAGAGGTGCTTTTGGAATAACTTGGTTTGGTTTCCCTACTAAGTGACATGTATGACGAGACTTGCAGTAATTAGAGACATCTTTTCTAAGATTAGGCCAATAAAAATAATTTAAAATTTTGTTAGTCTTATTGATACTTAAGTGTCCTGACAAGGGAGTATCATGGGCCATGCTTAATATCTCAGTTCTATACACCTTTGGTACTACAATTTGATACTTTACTGCCCACTCTGCATCAGCAGACACATCAGAAGGTCTCCATTTGCGCATAAGAATACCATTTTTAGTAAAATAAGTGACAGGTTCTTGCAAACACTCACTTTCATCAACAGCCCTACTGAAAAGACATGAAATTTCAGGGTCTTTATGTTGCTCACTGCTAAACGTAGACATAGAAAACCCATCCTCTTGAACCAATGAACTATCAGAAAACTCCAAAGGCTTGCTTGTTTTGACACCAACATCACTAAGCTGACTCATAAATGTATCCGACAAATCAAAACCATCAGTGCTATTTTCCTCAACTTTCTCAGCTTCAACACATTTCATTTTCATAGCACGAGTAACTGCACAGGCAGGATACAACTCAGAAAACTCCTGTTCAGCAGAATCAGGAACTTGATCAAAAGAAGGCTTGTCTGTCACAATAGGATTTCTTTGAACTTTATCCCCAGCTAAATCAATACCAAGAAGAAGTTGAACACCTTCAAAAGGCAATGATGACTTGATACCTAAGGTCACAGGTCCAGAAACAATATCCGAAGACAAATAAACATTATGGAGAGGAATAGCAGTATAACCACTAGAATCTACCCCTTTAATAAGAACATTTCTACCAGTACTAGAAACATCATCAAACGGCAGGGTTTCCGCCAAAAAAAGAGACTGAGAGGCTCCAGTATCTCTTAGAATTCGTATAGAGGTAGAATTACAAAAATCACTCGAAAGCGACACAAAACCATCACTAATAAATGGTTCAAAAATATCCATAATGGAACTAGATGGGGATTTGACCTCGACCTTACTAACAGGATCAGAAACAGACTTCACCTCAGAAATAGAACTGCACATCCGTACCAAAATGAGGCAAACATTGTGACGACTCAACAAAACCACTGGGTTTAACTTCACTTTCCTTCCTTTGTTTTAACCTATAACAGTCAGATATCAAATGGCCCTCTTTCTTACAATAATTACAGGAAATCGACTTGAATGGTCTCTGTGACTGGGGGGGAGGATAGGACTTGGACGAGCTATTTATTGGACGTTGCCTGCTATTAACTTCATTTGTAGGTTTGGGTGAAAAAATTGTGGAATTGTTATTAATGAAAAATTTCTGTGGTTTATTAAAAAATTGTGTTTTATGTGTAAGTGAAAAATCATCAGCTTAACGTGCAGCAATTTCCAAAGTTTCAGCTTTTTGTTCATCAATAAAAATTTTAATGTCAGTATTAAAACATCTTTTAAACTCTTCAATTAAAACTAGCTGACGTAATTTCTCATGATTGTTATTTATTTTCTTTGATGAACACCAACGATCAAATAGTTGCTCTTTTGTTCTAGCAAACTCTACATAGGTTTAGTCACTCTGTTTTTCTGCATTCCTAAATTTTTGGCGGTAAGCTTCAGGGACCAGTTCATAGGCTTTAAGAATTAACTCTTTTACAGTGTCATAATCTGAAGCCTGTTCTACTGACAACTGAGTGTAAATTTCCCTGGCTTTACCAATTAATACACTCTGTAATAACATTGACCAATTATGTTTTGGCCACTTCAAATTCTGGGCTATTTTCTCAAAATGCAGAAAATATTTGTCAACATCCTTTTCTTGAAAAGGAGGGACCAACCTGACGTTTTTAGCAACATCAAATGTCTGAGAATTCTGAGAAAGGTGTTGATTCTTTTCAGCTAATTCCAATTTTTTCATTTCTAATTGAAAATTGAGCTCTTTTTCTAATTTTCTTTCTTCTCTTTCTCTTTCCTTTTCTTCTCTTTCTCTTTCCTTTTCTTCTCTTTCTCTTTCTAATTCTAATTTTCTTATTTCTAATTCTTTCTGAATTTCTAATTTTTTAATTTCCAAATCAGGTGTTTCAATGCCAAAAGTCGCCAAAACAGATTTATCAAAATAATCTTCTTCAACCAAATAATTTGCATTCAAATTTTCTCATTCCAGATTTAATGTTTAATTTTAAATGTTTTCCCAAAATAATCAACTCATCCCTTTTTAGCATCTCAAAATTCTCCACCTGTCACGTAGACATGAATTGTTCTGGATCAAATGACATCTTGTAAAAAATTATTGCTGACTTTTAAAAATTTTCTATTAAACAAAAATATAATAATTTCTTTTCTAAACAATTTCGAAGATCCCGGACGATAGCCCCAAATTCTGTTATGTGGTAGAAATGACCAATGAATTGCCAGCAAAAATGAAAAACAAAATTGGCTCAAATTAACTTTTAATCAGACGAAAAATAATTATTTTACAAATTAAGTACAATATATAACTTATCTGACAATAATGAAGTCCAAGTAATAATCCAAACGAATAGTTCACTTAATTCCACCAATAAATGTCCAATAGAATAATCCTTATAATCCTAACTAAATAGTTGATAATAGATTCACAATAATTGATGTCGATTTCCAATACGAAAGATGTGCGTGATAATCCTATATAAACTAATTAATCCTGTATAAACTTATTAAACTGACTGACTTAACCCTTTTCAGCTACCTCATATAAATACATTTATTATTTCTAGAAAAATCTATCCACAAGATTTAACTAGAACATTCTAATCAACTGACAATCACATGACTAGAATGATTATGTAAGAAAAACATCTAGAAAAATCTATGTGTTAAAATCTGAATTTAAATTCTAGAATATTCCACATGTTCTAAGGTGTAATAACCTTGACCATTGTTTATTGTAAACAAATTACATAACTAGGCCAAACAAATCACATCATATTAAGGCCATACAAACCAAAAACAACGAACAAAATGCATTACAGAATATTTACAACATTAAATTACCTATAACACTGTTTTTTAAATATGCAAATATTTTTATTTGTGATGCATTCATAAATATTTTATCACTGAAACAAAATGCAAAGGACCTACATTGACTTTATTTTACATGTATTTATCTAATTAGATGAGATATGATAATTTGATAATTGAATAGTTTAGAAAAGGATATTTGAAAAAGGGAGATAATCTTATATGGATATCATTTTGAAAATTCACATTTTATAAAGTATATAGAAAACAAAGTCGATGACCCCCATTTTTCTTTACATTTTTTAAGGTATGTTTAAAGTGCTAACATATGACTAAAATAGAAAGAAATTTGTGGAATACGTTTAAAGAAAACATCAAAATACCTGTTTTTCTCTATATATTCATTAGAAATATTTGATTATTTTGATATTAGTTATTTTAAAAACAAGCACTATGACCCCCCCCTTTTTTTTATTTTGTTATTTCAATACTGATATAATAAGGAAACTTTCCCAAGAAAAAAAAGAAAATCTGTGGAAAAAAATTTGGAGTACCCATCTACCTTAAATACTTTCTGACTAGATCAGGTTCATAAAATCATTGATCGTAGCTTGTATCAGGGGCTTCAAGGCATCTATATCCAAATTATCAAAAGCATTTTGAAGATACCGGACTCGTGAAGACGATGTCCATCCCTCATGTTGGTAACACAATTGTTCTGGGTTCTAGCAGAAAGGTTCATAAAAACACCGATTTAGTCTGCAAAAGACTGCTTTGTAAAAGAGATGGGTAGTAACAGATCATTTGGCAATTCAATTTTCTCAATTGTACGATACCACAGAAGGACACCCTCCACACTCACTGTCTAGTTGTCCTCTGGTATAAGTGTTAAAGACGAAAACAATAACATTTCTTCAGTCTATCGGATACCCTAATGCATCGACAAACGAATACCGAAGCAAGAATGAGGAGAGGAGGAATTCTAAAACCATAAATCCATTTCACAGCAATTCACAACACGAATTGAGACAGTGTTACAAATACAAAGCAAATAAACAAAAATGAACAAGAACGCCACAAAACTAAAGCAGTAGCAGTGTGAATTCCTGGAAAAACTGGGCTTTCATCAGGTTCTCCGGAACATCTGTTCTTACAAGGAAAGGGCCCAGGGTCCTCAAAACGTACTACAGGCACCTCTTTCAAAGATGATGACTTCATTACTTATCGCAGTTAAAGATTGCTTCAAGGTGTACTGTGAAAAAAAAACATACGGAACGAGCGAGGTGAATCAGATGTGGATTCTCAAACACTCTATGAAATAATTAGCATATCAATCTTCAGTGGAAATTTGTTTTTGTATCAGCAATTAAACTTTTTATTTTTTTTTACACTTTGCACCACACTAGCAAATGGAAATCAGTAATCTGCGATCTCATTAACCGGTCTTTCTAAAAACCAAAAACTTCAGGTGAAAAAAAGATAGTCACATCTGGTATTAAGTAAAAAAAAGCAACAACGTATTTTGTCCATCAAAACAATGATCTTAACAAAAAGTATGGTGAAAATAAGGTGATTGCCACTCTGGAATTTTTATTTGACAGTATACATTCGTTTATGTTGAATTCGGAAGACACGTTTGCCGTCAGACAATCAGGATACCGATGAAGACTTATTGTGAACCACTTTTGGCAAATTTGTTTATATATTTGTATTCCCATTAGAAAACTTTTATTTTTGAGACGTTGATTGCTCTATATTCATAGTTAATATAGGATTGGATTTATATATAATAAAAAAAAACTTGATATGGTCAACAAAAAAGTAAAGGATCATAATCGTTTGTCTCCATTAAAAATGTATCAAGTTTTACAAACCAGTTCAATATGACTAAAATAGTCTGGGATCATCATGTCTGATGTTTTTGAGACTATCAAGTAGACATATAACGAGAACATTGGGTCAGTTTTCATAATCATAAACTTTTGACATGTTCCTTCAATCTGAGATATGAGAATCAAGTGTTATGCATTTCATATTGGTAAGAACAATATCATAATAATAACAAGATTGCTACACGTACCTATGTGTCTCCCTCCGCTGAAATAAAGTGGGAGTGCAATGTGTTACAAGGTAAATGGAAATTTAGAGGTGCTATTGTATTGCGTCCTCAAAGCGGACCTGCCTTGCAGTTTGCATTTAGTCGATAAAGTCCCATAGCTCCCTAAAAAATTATCGAATCAAAATGGCGACATAATATGATCAAGTTCAAATGGTGGCAAACGATCATACAAAATTTCAGCAAAATCCGTTCAGTGGTTTCTGAGGAGTGACGTCCACAAAGTGGACCTAAAGTTTTCCTATGTTGTAGTATGCATCAAGTCGATAAAGTCCCATAACTCATGTAAAACTTTGCAAATCGAAATGGTAGCAGGATATGATCAACTGCATTAGGTGGTGAGCAGCCAAGCCAAATTTCAGCATTATCCGTTCGGTGGTTTCCGGCGAGTTGCGCCCATAAAGTGTTCCTAAGCTGTAGCATGCATTAAATCGATAAAGTCCCATAACTCCTGAAAAATTTGTCAAATGATATGATCAACGACAGTTTGTGACAAACAATCACACAAAATTTAAGCAAAATCTTTTCATTGGTGTAAGAGGAGTTGCGCCCGCAAAAAACGTGACACACGGACACACGGACACACGGACGCAGACCATAACTAATCTCGCCGTTGCGGCGGGGACAAAAATAGATAAATATATAAATAAAAAAAGAGAAAGCAATTTTACGACGATATTAACTGGAAATTAAAGTAAACACCTTCCTGGTAGAATGCAGTTTCCTATCGGTAATTAACTTAACTTATTTATAACTTGAGCATGTCATGTCGCTTATGTCGTGTATTTTGTTACCACATCTATAAGGATTCAAATGAAAGGATGGGTTGCAATAAGGCCGTTTTCCGGCCCACCTTGAATTTTGATATCATATGTTTCAATGTAACCTACAATATATGTAGTTTAAAATTGTACAATAAAATATCAAAACGCGCATGTGCAAGTCACGTGATTTTACTAGCAACCATGTCAAAACAAGAAATAGAGTAAGAAAAGAATAAAGACTGGCACATTGCCAAAACAATAATGAACCACTTTTTGATATTAAAATAATATGCAAATGATGATATTCTATCCATGATATAATTCTTTTGTCAATAAAATTTTTTGGAGGGAAATAATACAGTTTAAAACAGATAACCCTTTGTGAGAAAAATATACACAAAAACTTCATTTTTCGAGGTAAATGGAATACCATACCATTAGATTTTCTGATATTTTCTGGATATTACTATCAACTTGTGCTTTTTCGACATATTTCCATATACTTCTACATATATTTCTGTATTTCAAACAAAATATCACGTCAGTGGACTTATATAAAACGATTTTGTCGGCTTTAAACGCTTGATTGGTATAAGTATTAGTTTAACTTTTAAGATATTTTTTTTTTTTATTTTCGAAAATTTTGCCTCGAATTCAAACACTGAGACATGTATTGTTGAATTTGAATAATTTGCGCTTTATTCGGTGGAATTAGTGAGTATTTTTGTCAAATATTCAGAAGTTTTAATATGAATTACACCAATGAAGCATATAAAACTAAATATGCATGCATGTGTTACATTTTAACTGAGGTAGGCGACTGTTAAGAGAATATATTACACATCATTTCTGTCCAAGTTTCACCTCTATCTGAAAGTTATAGGGGCTCTGTAACATATCGACAGGAAACCATTTTCTAAGAAGACAAATTCTGCTTAAAAGACAGTTATAAAATCGAAAATATTATATATAAAGGTAACATTGGAATAAACAAGCTTGAAAATACATAGAAATTCGGCAAAAGATGACCAAATTTCTTCCGAATATTTTTTCACATATGCACAGATGATGCTGTAGGGCAATTGATTATTCAACGCCTCAAGTATATTGTTTCAAATACACAAAAACACATTTTTATATCGGGAATAAACAAACAAGGAAAACTTCACAAAATAAATATGGTCTACTTATCAAACCAGATCTAGTTCAGCTTATTTGCCAAATTGCCAGGTCAGAAAAAAGCTGATGCAAGGTATAGAATAATAGCAAAACCACATTTACTGAAAATTTCGATGTGTATAAAATTTGCATATATGAATCAATAAAGCTTTGATAATAAGACAGATAACAAAACAGAATATCATAAAAACACTGAATTTTCACTTAAAAAATACAATTTTTTCAATTTTTTTTATATGACTTGCACGCGGAACCAGCTTGGAATTTTGCATGCTAAGTTCTTATTTAATAAGTAATCTCATGAAAAATTATTAGCTTGGTTCCGAATGCAAGGCAGGGTCCAAATGCAATTTTGATATACCCATGTTGACTATTTTTCCATAGGCTTAATGTTAATTGCTATCGAGAGGGGTATTAGAAATGAGCTAATTTCAGTGGAATGAAGCAATGTTTTGAAAAAATACACTTATAGTCAAAAACTACAAATGTTCCTGTGTTGAAAGGTATCAAATAGATTATGCTTTTACTAAATTTATTTTTAGCAAATCAGTGGGACGATTTAAGGCCTTAATGCAACCCATCCTTTAGACATTTTATACCCGACTTCTTTGTTTACAATGTAATACAATAACAACAACACCCAACTTTCTTGTTAACCAAAACTGCATACTACAAGTCGGGAGTTTACTTTAATTTCCAATTAATATTGTAGTAAAATTGCTTTCTCTTGTTCTTATTTATTTATTTATCTTTTGTTGTTGTTATTATTATTATTATTATTATTATTATTATGTCACCCCAGACGTAGTCGGGGTGACATGTTGTTATTCTACGTTTCTTCTGATTATTATTCTTCTTCTTCCACAAATTTTGTCGGATCGATTACTTTTAAGTGGCTTTACCAAATGATTTCAAACTTTGTACAAAGTTGCATCACCATCTGAAGTTTGTCAAAAACGTTTAAAAATTTGCAAAATGGCCGCCATTTTCAAGATGGCCGCCACTTTACGTTGAAAAATTGGGGATTCTATGGAGGCGCTCGTTTCATTGTCCTGGACGTCTTGCACAGTACCGTGCAACAATCGAGTGACTGAGAACAGTGTTATGGATCTGTTCCGTCTGTACTGACTTCAGAGGTGTTGTAGTGTGCACAGTCCGCCATTAAAGATTGAGTCAAACGTAATGAATGAAGAAAAACAAATGTGAATTTAATGAATTTGTAACATAACAATACATGCTTTCTTAAGGATAATAAAGAAAATACTCTATCCATGCTGAAGCGAACTTAGAAAACATTTAAGAGCTATTGATTTCTTGATTAAAAGATGAATACATTTATCAAAAAACTTGTTTAACGAAAATCTAGTCAAATATTATTTATTTAAAAAAATTAAGAACTCAGTCTATCAATTACGTTGGAAAATTCATTTCATATTGCAAAATATTGAACCAAATTATCATGACACTTTTTCATATTATGGAACATCTAAAAAAATATTATCAGTTTTAATATATAATTTTTGACAAGTGTTAAACCTACAATGCAAGGCATTTTAGATTCTATTGCGCCATCATTGTATTTTCTTCATTATCAACAAATTCGTCCGCAAAAGTAGCTATCACATAATCTACGTCCATTTTGATATAAGAACATCCTTTTCCAAGACATTCGATTCGCTTGTCCAGAACATTGTAATTGGAACATGTCCAGCACAGAGAATCGAGTGCCTCCTATATCTAAGCAACTGCTCAGAGGAATTATTTCATATTTAGTGTAAATGTTAAGCAAGATGAAAGGAAGGAATCTATGCGACAAAAATTTCAAAATGGCCGCCGTTTCCAAGATAGCAGCCTAAATACGTAAAAGTTCGACTTTGTCCGATTTCAATGAAAATTGATTTCCAGGGAGATTTTGAAGCTGTGAATAAGATGGAATCGTCGAATTGGTGGTCTGGGGTGACATCGGCTATTGCTTGCAATTGCAAATCTAGTTATTATTATTATTATTATTATTATTATAAGTTGTATCTGTATTTGAATTGCTCAACCTTTACCTGCAAAGTTTAGGTATTTTTCTCGTTAGATACATGACCAAGTTTATGAGGGCTGTTTCCGTGTGTGAATTGTGACATTCAAGGAAAATTATTGAGATATCTTAAGCATAAATGAATATTTTTTTAATACAACCATGTCAATAACAAAAACAAATATTTCTTAATATATATCGCTTTGGCATTTTAAATTCAAACTTATTAACGAACCAGCTACAAGAACAAATAACAAGAGGCTCTCAAGAGCCTGCATCGCTCACTTTGAGTCCTATGCAGCACTATACTTCCCAATTGATGGTCCATCTTTGGTGGTATATGTACATGGAAATCAGAAACTTTTTATAAAATGTAAGTTAAAGTATTCAAGCAGTTTCAGAGAAGATTTTTGAATGCAGTTTCTAAACTTAAGGAGCCAATGTTAATATACGCTGATATTTAACATAAAACTTTAAAGAGGGTCACCAAAGGAATATCATATCAAAATTCTATTGAAATTGTTCAAGCAGTTTCAGAGGAGAAGATCTCTTTATGCACTTCCCACTGGGTTCAATGTTAAACTAAGTTTTGCTACTGGTGGCCATGTCGGAAGACGGATCAGCACCAAAGTGACAAGCTTGGTCAAAATCTGACAAGTTCCATTCATGCAATGTTTAAATTGAATCCATTCAGTGGTTTTCCATGATAGCTTTGTATGCATTTCCCCTTAGGGTCCAATTCATCGCTGGCGGCCGTGTTGGATGATGGATCAGCACCAAAGTAATAACACTTGGTCAGCTTCTCATAAGCATTATTTATGCAAAATTTGGATTAAATCTATTAAGCAGTTCTCTTGAAGAAGATCTTTTGTTAAATTAAGTTCACAGCTGATGACACTTGTTCAGTACCTGAAAGGCTTCGTTCATGTCATGTTTGATTTAAATCCATTCAGCAGTTCTCTAAAAGATCTTAGTGTGCATTTCCCATAGGGTCCAATGCTGTCGGTCATGTGAAATGACGGATTGCAGCTAAATAATAACACTTAGTCAGCACCTCATACAGTGATGGAAACGTTCAACATTCCCAAAATAGCGCTCATCGTGTGAATTGTGTGCGTTCATCGTGTAGATCGTTTGCGTGCATCGTGTAAATCGTGTGCGCTCATCGTGTATCGTGTATCGTGTAACGTGTAACGTTCATTGCGTGTATCGTGTAGCGTGCGTTTACTCGTTTCATTTAAATTCCGCATTTTATAGATAGGTTTAGCAGTTTTTTTGCAAAAAAACGTTGTTGTTTATTTATTTTTTTTCAACTCGAAAATTTCGAGCTCGAAATATACCTTTTTTACAACCGCCGATTTTACAAGAAGAAAATAAAAATATTTTCAGATTAAGTATCACGTCTGGCGATTTTTTTGTCACATAAACATTTATTGTTTAGGAACGCAAACCTTTATTTAATCAACTTCACTCAATGCTACTTGTTCAATATAGTAGAACAATAAAGTCTGATCAGATTAACCAGAGACATATAATTAAATTATGTCTCTGGATTAACTTATTATATCTATGGTTAAATCATAGGAAGTTTAAGTATTGCAGACACCGGTATAATAAAAAATAGAGAAAAACTGCCACTTCCTTTATATTTATGGTTAAATTATATGACGTTTTAGTATTGCAGACACCGGTATAATATAAAATAGAACCATAATATGAAATAGAGAAAAATTTCCCTATCTTTTATATTTATGGTTAAATTTTATCAAGTTTTGGTATTGCGGACACCGGTTTCATATAAAATAGAGAAAAAGTGCCCTATCTTTTATATTTATGGTTAAATTCTATCAAGGTATAGCATTGTAGATACCCGTATAATATTAAATAGAGAAAAAGTGCCCTATCTTTTATACTAAAGGTTAAAATCTATCAAGTTTTACTATTGCGGACACCGGTATAATATAAAATAGAGAAAAAGTGCCCTTTCTTTTATATTTATGGTTAAATTCTATCAAGTTTTAGTATTGC
>MJUU01052798.1:16296-52800 GCA_002080025.1 Modiolus philippinarum | reverse complement strand
TAAATCAGCACTTTGGCCAAATTGGGTTTCTGTGTCCATTTGCCATAACGAGGCGAACTTTGTAATCGTTGATTACCTATGTTTATACCTCCTGTAAGAAAGTTCTTTTATAGTAAAACAGTTGTATTTTCGCATAGTTTATAAAAGAAATAGCGTTGACTACACTATTGCAATAGTACGCACTGCTGTTGTGAAGACTATTGATTTCTACGTGATGTATCATCATAGAAAAGAATGCCGTCCGCTACAGCATTAAGATTTGTTTGTTTTGTTTATGTTTTTGTTTTTTTTTTTTTGAATTTCTATTTTGACATTTGTTTGCTGACTTTTCATACTGAACAGAACAGAACAGAATTTTATTGGTTCAATTAACATCATTTTAAACAGAAAAGAACTATTTGTAAGTTGTTTTTTTTAAATCAACAGTCGGTATTATAATTATAGTAATGTTGTGTTTTACATTGACTATGGAAAATAGTAGCCAGGGTGATTAACAATAGTGCACTCCCCTTCGGGTTGTGCACTATTGTCCATCACCCTGGCTACTATTTTCGCATAGTCAATGTAAAACACAACATTATTATATAAATACAGTTTCAAGTTGGATATCATTTTCCAATTCAGATTTCCACTTGAATAATCCACTGATATTGTCAAAATCTAATGCCGATGGCATGAACTCTTGATAAATTTCCTTTGAAAGTCTCTTTAAACTTAAAAATTTTATTCACTAATGTACATGATTCTGTGGTATTAGTTTCAAAGTTAACATTTTTGCTTTTAATTAATGATACGAGACCAAAGTATCTAAGGATATTAATCCTGCAGTTAAATTGGTTCCTCATCTCATCAATTGTTTTAAATTTGCCATTTTCCTTGACAAGATCACTTAGGTGCATGATAACATATTATCTAGAAATTCTTTATAGAATAATGTCTTTCCTTCAATTTTAAGCAAAGAGTTGAACCATATTATACTATCACCTTGTAAAGTTTCAATTTTCTTAGATTTTAATTCAAAATAGTATTTCAATAAATCTTTCCAAAATCTGTTCTCGAGAGGAACATTTTCAATATCTTCTGGCTTTAAGTTACAATTAAATATGACATCATTAGCTAGTATTAGAAATCTGAGTTGAACTATGCTTTTCCAGGAACTCTCATATGAAGAATCCAATAGTTTTCGTAGCCAATGGAATTTTACTGATTTACTATAAGCATATATATCTGGTACACTTAAACCCCCTTGCACTAGACTTTGCAGGACCACAGCGCGTGGAAGTTTAGGTGGTTTATTATCCCATAGAAAGTTGAAAATAACTTTATCTATTTCTTTAAAGTATAAGTCTTCTGGATTAGGTAAAATAGACAACAGATATGTAATTTGTGGAATGATTAGACTTTTAATTATAGTCACTTTTCCAAATAAGGTCAATTTCCTTTTGTTCCAGGATTTCACAATATTTTTAATTTTTTGTTTCTTTTCTTCAAAGTTTAAACTTATAAGATCTTCAGTATTTCCATTAGTAGGTAAAGTTATTCCCAGAACTATAATTTTATCTAAAGTAATTTTCATTCCCGGTGAAAAGTTATGAGTATAAATTTCCATTCGAGATCTTCCAAGTGGAGCTAGCTCTGATTTATTATAGTTTACTTTTAAACCACTGATATGAGAAAAGTTGTCCAACATCTTTACTGTGTTTCTTATTGAATTTTCACTTCCATCCAATAAGATTTGTGTGTCATCTGCATATTGACACAATTTAAGTTCTTTTGTTTTAAATTTAAAACCTTTAATATCTTCAGACTTCCTGATTGAAATAGCTAAAATTTCAGCACATAAGAGATAAAGGTAGGGAGCTATAGGGCAACCTTGGCGAACGCCACGTGAAACTTAAAAAAATTCTGTAGACCATCCCATATTCAAAACGCAACTAGAGATGTCATTAAAAAATAATTCTATCCATTGCTGAAATGATGGACCAAAGTTAAAGAAAATAAAACATTTCTTTAGAAAATTCCAGCTTATCGTATCAAAGGATCCGCGAAAAAACATGGCCGCCAGCGCAGAACATAGTTTAACATGGAACCTTATGGGAAAAGCATATATTGACTATCTCCTCTGAAGCTACTGAAGGCATAGTTGCCAACCATTCCGGATTGCCCGGAATGTTTCCGAAAAATAGAGGCCGTTTCCGCATTCCGGATTTTAGCCTGTCAATTCCGTATTGACTTTTCAATTAAAAAAAAATCAATTTACTAACTATGAGAAAATGTTGAAATTAATTCTGAATAAATTGCAGGCACAGACACATCGCAAATGATTTTTCATTGGCAGAAAGAAAGTTAGCTTTATGTATGTCCTGTATAATAGGCATGAAGTATAAATCCCCTTGAGAACTGTATGGGTCTTGCTAGTGCTTTACACAGGCTACCAAAGTGCCATTGTAAGATTGATAAGTTAAAGTTTTATGTCCATTGAAGAACAAGTCAATCAATAACAAATTACTGCAGGTAAAAGACAATTAGGTGGAAGGGACACACATTTTTTTATTGTCACTGAAAGAGGGGAGAAATGAGTAGGAGCGGACAGTTTAGCATTTTGTACGACCCAATTGAGTCAGCTCTTGTACGAGAAATATAGAAGGAATATTAGACTGAGTGGAACATGCTTTTTCTCCTCAGTTTTTCTACAATTGGTAGCGGTCAGACTTTCCGTATTATGACCTTACTACCCCGCAAAGACAGGGCATTTCCCTATTCCACACCCAGTAGCACCCGGCAGGAGATCCTGAAAACGACTCAGGTACCGGTGACCTTATCAGAAGCGTCAAGTTGATCCCAAAAGTAACAAACATGGCGAGTGGTTTCCTTTATTATATTATGTATGCAAACTGGTTGCAAAGAATTAAATAATTGCTCACAACAGTCAAAAACATTTATCATCCACATTATTCAAAACTTATTTATGTGTATTGTGGGAGCCATTTGGTGAAGCATCAGTTTTTAGGGCTTTATATATAGAATGGCGGGGCAAGTCCCCTTTGTTGGAAATGAAAATGCCCTACGTATGATGGTCATTCATGTTATGGATTTCCTTTGTTTGGGTTCTAGTGCTGCTGATGCGGAATTAATTTCCGAAATGGCCATACAGCTCATTAAAATTATTGCAGTTTGAGTTAACATATGTGTTATGGTCTCATGTTAATTTACTCCATATCCTTTCGTAAAATATTTAATACAGGAGTTTGTCTTTTATTGCAGTGTGGAGTTGGTAAAACAATTCCCCGTGGTAGAGATGTATGCTCTTTGTTTTTCTTAGATATGGTGTACTTGTACATGAGATAATATCTCATGTGTACACTTTATTCAATTACTATTATCTTAATTTATGTAAATTCTAAAACCTAAGGATTAACTCCCTCCATCATAGTTTTGCCCTTAGCTGTATTTGATATTACTGATTATTCTAATTTCGGTTGGTTTTATGGATTTTAAACATTCTTTGAAATTATGGATTTCCTTTGTTTGGGTTCTAGTGCTGCTGATGAGGAATTAATTTCCGAAATGGCCATGCAGCTCATTAAAATTATTGCAGTTTGAGTTAACATATGTGTTATGGTCTCATGTTCATTTACTCCATATCATTTCGTAAAATATATAATAAGGAAATCCTGACCATGAACAATTGAAGCCCTAATTGGTACAGACCTCCACGCCACATGCAGTATAAAGACAGACCCTTCTATATTTCTCACTCAAGGCCAGACTGTGGGAGTCGTATTGACGGCTAAATTTCCTGCCCCTACCCATTTCTCCTATTTTGCAGTGACGATCACAATTTGTCCCAGTTGTCCATCCACCTTAATATCTTTCTTCATTTACTTATAATCTTTTTGAATAGATTTACTTGTTTAAGTTCATATATATTTGACCCCTGGTACCTGAATCGGTTTTCCTTGGCTCCGCCTTCAGAGCCAATGGGCGCGTAAAATGAGAAATGCCTTGTCTATGCGGAGTATTCAGATCACAATTTGACAAGTGTGACCATGGATATTTTATTGTAGTCAAATCATGTTCAGCAATGCCACATCCTATGCAGTATTCAAACCCCTTTTATATTTCTGTAGGGAGAGCAGACTCACTGATTGTAAATATGGCTTAATTTCCTGCCCCTACCCATTTCTCCTAGTTTTCAGTGACAATCAAAACTCGTCCCCTGGTTGTTCCTTCCATCTTAACATCTTTCGTCTGTAACATAACATATTTGAAACGGTTAATTTGTTGTTGTCATGACAATTTCACGTCGAAATATAAATCACTGAACGTAAATCTCTAATTTATCAATTAATTTTGAGAAATGCCACATCCTATGCAGTATTTAGGCATTTTTATATCTCTTTTAGAAGAAACTAGCTTGAGTTTGTCAAAAATGCTAAATTTCCCGCCCCTACCCATTGCTAGTGGGAATCAAAACTCGCTGTCCCTTGCACTTTATTTCTTTCTTCATTTCAGAGTAAAACGTCTTGAAATGATCAATTTGTTCTCGTCCTGATGTAGCTGAAATATTGATCACTAAATGTAAAACTCGGAAAAAGAGTGGTATCTGTTGTTAAATCTTGGCCATTTTCAAATTTGTATGTAAATTAAAATTTTCTACAATTAACAAAATCCTCATCAACATATTTAAGTAGGGTACGAAAAATGAAAGTACGCAGCGTCTTCGTGCCTCTTGGCTAGACTACTCTTCCAAAGTATAAACGATGCTTTTATTCTTCTGGAACTACTCTTTCGTGCTAAAATGGGTAAAGAGATCTGTGCCCTGCACAACATACCATTTGTATTTTTGACATCGGCATTGGGCAAGGCGATTTAAACATCATTGAACGACATGTCACCAGACTGACATGCGTACAATGTTCATCATATATAAAACGTTTTTCATAGCAAATTGTACTTGTCTGAATAAGTCAAACTGACGCATGTATCATTTCTTAGTATCGTTTACCTTTCTAACGTGATTTCAAAAGATTTTCATGGATTCCGCAAAACAATAGTTATTTCCGCATTTTCAATGGCATGCTTCCGGATTTTGGCAAGTTGGAGTTGGCAACTATGTGAAGGAAATTGAATCAAACTTTACAGGAATGATTTATGGAAGGTCCTTTACGTAGTTTGCCGAAATTTTTTATATCTGTGAAAAAACATGGCCACCAGTGCAGAACATAGTTTAACATTTGACCCTATGGGAAAAGCATATATTTTCTATCTGCTCTGAAGCTACTGAAGCAAATTGAACCAAACTCTACAGGAATGATGTATGGAAGGTCGTTTATGTAGATTGCCAAAATTTTTCCAATTCCCTTAAAAATATGGCTGCAAGCACAGAACATAGTCAAACATGGGACCCTATGGGAAAAGCATATATTTGCCATCTCCTCTGACGCTGCTGAAGCAAATTCAACCAATCTTTACAGTATGGATGTATGGAAGTACTTGGATCTGACAAAAAAGATGGCCTCCAGTGCAGAACATAGTTTAATATTGGAGCCAGGAATGAGATAACCATCCTTATAATCATCATCTCTGAAATGTATAGAAGGTCCTTTGCAAAAATTATTCGTTTCAATAGGATGAGACAAAAAACGGGTGCTAATGAAGAACATAGCTAAACTTTTGAACCCATTGGTAAGAAAACATCTTTTTTAGTCATGTATGGTGTAGAAGCCAGGTGAACAATACAGGCTCAGTCTCTGAGCCTCTAGTTTGGTATCTCATTGTCATGTCATGACATGATTTTTCATTATCAGAGGTTGGCAACTATGACTGTACATGGTAGGATCATCTTGCATGTGCATGTGCATGCATCTGTGATGGTAGCTCAGCATTCAGACAAAATTAGATCACTTAAACCTACATTTTACGCATGAATGACTTACATTAATGTATACATCCGAGTTCATAGCTCAGTAACTGTACATTGTTGGTTCAGGTATGCAATTTTGATAGTATGTCGGCATCCAGGCAAAATTTGGTTGCTGCGATAACATGCCATATCAAGGCGAACATTGTAATCGTTGATTACCTATGTTTAAAATATATAGGTAGCAACAGATTAATTTAAATACCCTGTTTTAGCTCACCTGACCAATTTTCACATAATTAGATTAAGAAATGCAATTTTGCTGAAATTTGCTTGCAGTGTTGACAAAATACAAAACAAATCTGTAATTCAACTTTCATATAAGATCGATTTTGATTAAAGAATTTTTTTTAAATTTTAGCGAGTCAAAGACACTAAGAAGTGAATTTTGCTCAGCCACAAATATATTTAATAGTAGTTTATATATCTACACATTAGAATCTGGCATAGATGGTATTAAAACATGAAAAGATATATAAATTTGTATATAATATACCATTTGGAAAATCTTATGTAATTGTTTAATGAAAAAAAATGTAAACTTGAGATCTTATGGACAGTTCTAATCATTACTTTAAAGGGTTTGAAATAACTTTAGTCAAAGTGAACTAGCTATAGTTTATAGATAAAATTGTTTTCAATATTTTGATAGAGTTATACCATCAACTTTCATTTTAACATGGTTTCTAAACATTATTCTTCATTATTTTGTAGGATGAGTATGAAAATGTTCCAAGTAGCATACAACATAGAGAACAAGCCAAATGGTCCAAATACATAGCTGAAGAAGATGAAGAGGGAAATATTTCTTCAGAAGATCTGCAAGATGAGAAGTACACAACTGATAGAAACACATTTGATGGATTTTATAAACAAATAAAACGATCAAAGAAAAGGTATAAAACAGCATATTGTTGGATTTTTTTCCATGAATGGTCCAGCTACTCAATATTTTGAACTCATTGATCCTCCCTAGGGGCTGTGGAAGCTAAACGTATGTAGTACCAGTAAAGCAAGATCAAAATTTGAATTAAGTCCAAAAGAAGTGGTTTTGTTTTGCTCACCCATAGCAGCACAATGTGAATTTTATGAATGAAATGATAGACTGCCACATACAAATTCAAAATGTATTGGACAAAAAAAATAAGCAAAAAAAAAAGAAGAAAAGAGAAAATCAAGAATCAATAAATCCAAATGTAGACAACATGACAAAAACAAATCAACAAAAATAAACTTAGATAGCACTAACAACCCAAACCCCTCACAAAAAATGGAGATAAGGCCAGAATAAAAAATATCCTAGATTTTTACCCCTTCCACTCAAATTTTTTATTCCCCCAAAAAATTTTGTTTTGATTTTTTTCACCAGTTTGAGTAAATTTCTCATAAAATGACAGCATTTTTCACAAAATTTGATTAAAAAATATACATAAAGAAATTCGCCTGCCCGCCCACCCCAAATTTTGAGAAAAAAATGGATGAGAATCTAGGAATTATTTTTTACGGCCTAATATCAGGTGCTCTGGAAAGTAAATAGCAAATTCCCATTAAACTCATGCCAAGTTTTGTTTTGTTTTCAGACTTTAGTTTAATCCTGGTTTTTGTGCCCAAGAGAATTTTGCACAAAAAAAAACAAGGCAGTATGTTATGTAATTTACCAATATTATTTATATACATTGGTAAAACAGATGTATTTTTGTATATTCTCTATCGGTTTGTTGACTTTTTTTATGCACGGCCCATGAATGTGGAAGGGGCATATAGTGTTAGCCTTGTCCGTCCTTCCGTCCGGTTAAGTTCTGCATTTAAGTCCATTTCTCAGAATCTGTAAGAGGTAGAACAGTAATAATAGGCCAGTAGGTAGACATTTGATAGTACTACAGAGTTCACTAGGCAGTTTGACTCTATGACCTACATTTCATGCTTGAGTGACTTTGGCTAAGTTTTGTATTTAAGTCCATTTCTCAACAACTACACATTATAATACAATGATGTTTCATCAAATGAATTGCCTTGATGAGTACTATCCAAATCATTGACATTTAGGTGGATTTGACCTACATTTAACGCTTCAGTGACTTTGGTTAAGTTTTGCGTTAAAGTCCATTTCTCAACAACTACACATTATAGGACAATGATATTTCCTCAAATGAATTGCCTTGACGAGTACTACCCAAACCATTGACAATTAGGTGGCTTTGACCTACATTTTACGCTTCAGTGACTCTGGTTAAGTTTTGAATTTAAGTCCATTTCTCAACAACTATACACATTATAGTACAATTATATTTCATCAAATTATTTGCCTTGATGAGTATTGCCCAAATCATTGACAATTAGGTGGCCTTGACCTACATTTTACGCTTCGGTGAATTTGGTTAAGTTTAGCGTTAAAGTCCATTTCTCAACAACTACACATTATAGGACAATGATATTTCATCAAATGAATTGCCTTGACGAGTACTACCCAAATCATTGACAATTAGGTGGCTTTGACCTACATTTTACGCTTCAGTGACTTTGGTTAAGTTTTGCATTAAAGTCCATTTCTCAACAACTACACTCTATAGAACAATGATATTTCATTAAATTAATTGCCTTGGTGAGTACAACCCAAATCAGTGACAATTATGTGGCTTTGACCTACATTTTATGCTTCAGTGACTTTGGTTAAGTTTTGCATTTTAAGTCTATTTCTCAACATCTACACATTATAGGACAATGATATTTCATCAAATTAATTGCCTTGATGAGTACTACCGGCAGGTGCGTACCTAATCCAAGATGGCTGCCAAGGAGAAACAGTTTTAACATTGGACCCTATGGAATATACATTCAAAGATCTTCTTCTCAGAAACTACTGGTCCAATTAGAACCAAACTAAGCCACAATGGTCCTTAGGTGGTCCCATCCAAAAAATGTATCTGGCAGGTCCATACCTCATCCAAGATGGCCACCATCTGGAACATAGTTTTTACATTGGCCCTATAGATTTTAGGAAACCTCTGCACAAATTTTTTAATTTTTATTTGAATTGTGGTCTGAATGTTTCAATTTCAGCATTATGTATTACCTTGATTATAAGGGGAACCCCTGCCCAAATTATTTTTGAATGGTGTTCGGCTATGGGTTGTAATGGATGATGGATCTTTCGGTTGCCATGGAAACCAAACAAGAATACTGTAATTTTAGAAGAAAAAAAAGTATTCTGCTAAATTATATGTTTTGTTTTTCCTATTGGAAATGCCTTTTTGTCAGCCATGGTCCAGGTGAGCGATACAGGCTCTTGAGAGCCTCTTGTTTCGCAGTCCAACCACAAAATCCATGGAAATTGTAACCATAGGAACAATAGTACTTTCATAGTATTTGAAATGTTCTGTTAACATGGTTAATGCCATGAAATTTTCAAAACTCCAAATCACTACTTATATTTTATAAATCATGCTTTATGAAAGGATATGGAGTAAATGACATGAGACCACAACGCATACGTTAATAACTCCAACTGCAATAAATTTTGATGAGCTGTATACATTTATTGCATAAGTATATTTGTTCTATATTCATTTCAGAAAAAGGCAGTTTGAGTCAGAAGTAGAGGATAGCAAGACAACACATCCAGATATGTATAAAATCAACTCCTCAGCACTATTAGAGAGATCAGTATCCGATAAAAGACAAACCTTCCTTCAAAATAGATACAGTTCTACAATTACAAATCATTATGAAGATTCTCAGAAATCAGGAACTGTTTATGGTGAAAGAACTCTTTTTCCCCAAGATTCTCAGCAGTTTAATAGCATCTGTAATAAACACTCTGATGACTCAGAATTAGTGAACTCAAAATGGAGCAGGTTCGAAGAAAGAAATGTTCCAAGAGAAAAACACATTGGAAACAAAAAATTACCTGAAGAAAGTTGTAAACAGAATTCAAAATGGGGAAAATTTGTTGAAGAGAATGAAACTGTTAGTGAAGATAGTGAAGCTGACGATGACAATTTGTACAGAACAGAGTATTTCTCAAGATCCTCTTTGCAGTTTAACTCTCAGGATGGTGGAGAGAATGTTGCAATGGAAAACCTAGGTGCAGGAAACAGAGCTTTAGTCAAAGATAAAGAAAATGACAAATTTTACTTTAACAAGGGAGACAATTTTGCTAACAATGACATAAAATCAAATTCCTCTGATATCCAATATGAAAGACATGGCATTAAACACAGTTCAGATTATGACGAGAATAAAACGTTTTCCCAGACTTTTGTACCTTATAATAGAAGCATTTGTGATTCAACAGGCCACAAAACTGTTGTACCAATGAACAACAACTTGTTTTTTGACAAAGCGGCAAAAATACAACCAGACATGAACAGTACTAAGAAACCATTATTTTTTGTTGATGAATTAGATGACGATGAATTGAATTTTGAAATTTGACAAAAAATAATATATATTTCAACATTTAGTGTTTGTTTTGCTGATTTGAATTTGATGATTAAAACAAAGCATGAAAAAATATGACAGATTCTACCCTTGTTGGACAAAGTTTATAGTTGTACATCCACAAAGTTTGGGGTACGAATCACCCTGTCTGTCCATCCATCTGTCTGTCTGACTGTCTGTGTACCCAATCAGGGCATACCCTCCTAAAGGGATGCTTGGATTTTAAAGTTGTAGTTGTGCAATAAGTTATATGGTTTCTGCTCAAATTTTGAAAGGGATAATTCAACTTTGAATATTTTCTGGACAAAAGGGGGATGAATCTTGTCAGCTCATTTCCTCCTTAATGGCTGCTTGGATTTTAATGAAATGTTTCACATCTTAAGTCTACCCCATGAAGGTTTTCATAAAGTAATATGGGTGCTTCTAAAAATTTTGAAGGGAAACTTTGAATATTTCCTGGAAAAAAGGGGGAAGTAACTTGTCAACGCATGTCCTATTAAACTTTGACTCAAATTTTTATTAAATGTACAAAGTTGAAGTATATCACCTGGAGACTTGGATGAAGTAATATAGTTGCTGCTCAAAATTTGAACGGGAGATATTTCAACTTTGTGTATTTTCTGGAAAAAAGGATGTATATTTTTGAGTTTATATTTGTATTGTGTCCACAAACTTAAATTTGCATTTACCTTATTGATTCAGGTTTCAAAGAGCAGATGTATAATTGGCTGCCATTCAGAGACATCTTTAATTAAATGTGTTGGTAAGGTGAGCTGCAAAGGTAGAATATATGATTCTGAATGCCAACAGTGATGAAAATCATTTTTTTAAACCTTTTTACATCAGAAAATCCAGCAAGGTCTTTGGCTGGATTTGAACCCCTGCTTGTCATCTATGGCAACACTGCCTGCACTATGTCCAGGGCCCTAGACCACTCTGCCTCCTAGGCTTTATAAAAATATAGCTTTCGGTAACCGGGTCATTCCTCCTCGTAGGAAATCTAGAGTTGTAACATAGTACATGATGAACATTAGGTGGGAAGGAACTAGAATGAAGAAGGATGAGGTTGCAACAGGAAAGATACATTAGGTATATAAATAATAGTGTTGCACACTGTGTTACAACTCTAGATTTCCTATTAGGAGGAATGACCCGGTAACCAAAAGCTATATTTTTATATAGCCTAAGTGGCCGAGTGGTCTAGGGCGCTGGACATAGTGCAGGCGGTTTTGCCATATGACAACAAGCAGGGGTTCAAATCCAGCCAAAGACCTTTCCGATTTCTGAAACCACTGAAGTAAATTCAACGAACTTTTACAGGAATGATATACTACAGGTCCTTTACAAAAATTGCTAATTTTGTTCCGATCCGACATAAAACATGGCTGCCAGCATGGAACTTGGGTTTAACATGGGACCCAAAAGGTCAGTATGAGCTATTGCCATCACTTGGCGTCCTACGTCTGTCTGTCAGTTGTCCCTCCGTTAAACTTTTCACATTTTCATCTTCTCTAAAATCACTGAAGCAAATTCAGCTACAGGTTGTCGGAACGACAGCTTTCCCTACACTCTCTGTTTTACACAGAAAACAGTTATTTTACACCCTGGGCATATTTTTTCTTAATATTTTTGAAATCAAACTATTGATAGTCGTTACTTTTACCAAAAGAATTTAAGGATATATAGTTGTTAGTCAGAATTCAAAAAATAAGTGGTCTTTGAGACTTTAAGGAAATGTACGGAGATTGGAATCAAATATTTTTGAAATCAAATTGATTAAACTGTTTGTCCTAACCTAAACAAACTATTTAAGTATGGTTAACGTTGCTAGGTAGAATTCCAAAAAATAAATTGTCTTTGAGACTTTCAGGAATTATACTAAAACCGGAATCAAATATTTTTGAAATCAAATTGATGAAAGTGTTTGTCCTAAATCAAAGAAGCTTTTTAAGTGTGGTTGATAGGTAGAATTCCAAAAATTAAGTAGTCTTTGAGACTTTCAGGAAATTTACCAAAATTGGAATCGAATATTTTTGAAATCCATTTAGTGAGAATGTTTGTCCTAAACTAAACAAATTATTTTGGTATGGGTGCTAGGTAGAATTCCAAAAAATAAGTGGTC
Source organism: Modiolus philippinarum (assembly GCA_002080025.1). Lineage (NCBI taxonomy): Eukaryota > Metazoa > Mollusca > Bivalvia > Mytilida > Modiolidae > Modiolus > Modiolus philippinarum. Next base: position 40,315 of record MJUU01052798.1, on the reverse strand, counting down.
TTTGAGATTTTCAAGAAATTTACCAAACTTGGAATCACATTTTAGAATTCTAATTATTTATAATCTTATTTTCTATCAAACAATTGCTAAAATACATAATTATATGCTCAAATTTCAAAACATATGAGATTGACATTTTCAGGAAATTTACCAAAGTTGGAACTGGAATAATAATTTCGAAAGCTTATTGCAAATCTACAGACTATATTCAACAATTCTGCATAAAGCTTTTATCCCTAAATCCAAAAATGTAGGAAGAGTTTGTGTCACGTGCTACATGTGTCAAAATCCACAACTTTGGGCCTTCGTCAAAATCCAACATCTTGGGGCCTCTTGTTTGCACCAAGATAAAAGATCAAAAATCTGATAGCTTATTGCGCATCTACAGACTTTATGCAACAATTCTACAACAAAATTAAATCCATAAATCCAAGAAAAGTGAGACAGACGGAATGTATAACTATGTCCCAGAACTTTCTTCAAAAGTATGGTTATATCCAAACTTTACAGGAATGATGTATGGAAGGTCCTTTCGAAAAATTGCTCATTTCGTTCTGTTCCAATAAAAAATATGACCGCCAGGAGAGAACTTAGGTTAAACATAGGACCCTATGGGAAAAATCACATTTCATCTTCTACTCTGAAACTACTGAAGCAAATTCAACCAAACATTACAGGAATGATGTAGTAAAGGTCCTTTACAAAGAGTGCTCATTTTGTTGCGATCTGATAAAAACCATGCCACCAGAACGGAACATAGTTTTACATTGGACCCTATGGGAAAATCACATTTTCATCTTCTCCCCGGAAACCGATGAAACAAATTCAACCAAATTTTACAGGAATTATGTATGGAAGGTCCTGTACAAAGATTGCTCATGTCGTTCTGATCCCATAAAAAACATGGCCTGCAGTGCAGAACTTAGGTTTAACATAGGACCCTATGGGAACAAGAGGCTCTGAAAAGCCTGTATCGCTCACCTGGACCATGCCTGACATAGAGAGATGAATGGCATTTCCAATAGGGTTCAGATTTTAAACTATGTTCCCTGCTGAGGCCATCTTGGTGAAGATCTCTGAATGAGCTTTTCCCATACAGTCCAATGTTGAAACTGTTCTCTGCTGTCAACCATCTTGGGTGAGGCACAGACCTGTCGGATACTTTTTTTGGAAAGGACCATCTAAAGATCATTGGTTCTATTTGGACTGGTAGTTTCTAAGAAGATCTTTGAATGTATTTTTCATAGGGTCCAATGCTAAAACAGTTCCCTGCTGGCGGTCATCTTGGATGAGGTACAGACCTTACGAATACTTATTTTATTTTGGAAGGGATCATCATAGGATCATTGTGGGCAAGTTTGGTTTTTATTGGACTACAAGTTTCTGAGAAGAAGATCTTTGAATGTATTTTCCCATACAGTCCAATGATAAAACTAGGTTCCCCGCTGGCAGCCATCTTGGATGGGGTACGGACCAGCCAGATACAATTTTTAAAGGGGACCACCCAAGTACTATTGTGACCAAGTTTGGTTCCAATTGGCCTGGTGGTTTCTGGGGAGATCTTTGGGATCAACTGAACTTGGCGGCTACATTCCTTGCATACAAGGATTGTCCACAATCCTTATAGAAAAGGATTGTACTTTTTTCAAAATTTTTGGATAAAAAGTTTACGACGGACGGACGCCGACGCCAAGTGATGGCAAAGGCTTACCCTGGCACAGCCAGGTGAGCTAAAAATCACATTTTCATTTTCTCTTCTGAAACCGCTAAAGCATATTCAACCAAACTTTACAGGAATGATGTACTAAAGGTCATTTACAAAGATTACACATTTCGTTCCGTTCCGACAAAAAACATGGCCGCCAGCACTGACCATAGTTTAACATTTGACCTATGGGAGAATCACATTTTCACCCCAAAGATTGTTCGTTTCATTACAATCTCATACGGAACATAGTTTAACATTGGAACCTACAGGAAATTTACAGTTTCATCTTCCTCTGAAACCACTGAAGCAAATTCAACCAAACTTTACAAGAATGTTGTACGAAAGGTACTTTACAAAAAACGTTCATTTCATTTGATCTAACAAAAAACATGGCCTCCAGTGCAGAGCATGTTTAACATTTTAGCCTGGTATGAGAAAACCATCCTTTTCATCATCTCTGAAACTATTTAAACAAAGGAGTAGGGGCAATAAGGGCCTTTATATCTGGCCTGAAAAATAGATTTGGTTCAATTCACAGAATTTTCTCGTTTAAATGTTCTACAGGTATGGCTTTTCAATAAACAGTATTGATGAATGATTACTGAGTTTTTGAGTGTAGAAGAAGGGACAAATTGAAGATTTTGTTGAAAAATGACAAATTTGACCAATTTTCACTACTTTTTCTGTACGGGCATGACGGGAAATATAGAGCACATGCAAGAACCATAAAAATATTTATATGAGATGTTCAATTCATTTGTACCAATAAGTTGGTAAATTATCTAATTGGTTCTTGAATGTGCTCGATATTTTCGGTTAGGATCGCCCTATTTCCGTGTGTTTCTATGAAAATGCTCAAAAGTAGCATTTTTATGACGTCAGAACTGTATATTTTGTGACGTCATTGGTCTTAACTTTTGTATTTTCTCTGTAAATGGGATCTCAACTTTGAAATGAATATGAAAGAAAATTAGAAATTCACTGGAATCTTGGGCCAAATCAACCCCTTATCGCACCTTGTCATTTAACTAAGTGTATAGAAGACCCTTTGCAAAACTTACTCATTTCAATAGGATCAGACAAAAACACGGGTGCTAATGGAATAATTATCTAAACCTCATTGGTAAAAAACATCACTTTTGGTCATGCATGGCATAGATGCATTTTGTCAGGACGTGGGCGATACGGCCTCTAGTTTTTAAATCTAAACCATCTTTGTTTTGATAGAAAATTCATCAAAAATACATTTCCAAAAATTGCTTGTCTTCAAGAGTTTTAGGAGATTTATCAAATTTGGAATAAAAAAAAATTGAAATTTACTGTTGAAAATATTCGTTTTGACTAAAATTCATCCAAAAAAACATGGTTCCTGTAAACATAAGAATTCTCGAAGATTGCTTTTCTTTGAGAGATTCTGGAAATTTACCAAACTTGGGACCATATTTTTTTGAAATCATAGTTTTCGGAATTTATGTTTCGTATGAGAAAATAGCTAAAATATTTGATGTATGACAAGGTTTCAAAAACTGTTAGTCTTGGGCAATTTCAGGAAATTCAACAAAGCAGGAATCCAAATAAAATTTCAAAACCTTATTGTGCATCTATATAGAATATACAATTCTACATTAAAACTAGAAAACACGAGGGGACTTTATAAACATAAGTGGATGATATAAATCGGATAATGGTTTTTATGAAATAAAAACGATACGCTAGGCTATGGAATAGCCTTGGATAGAAAATTGCGTGNGATTGACATTGCAATGGGTAAGACTGGTTGAGGAAAGCTGTTCAAGAAGATCTTTTGAATTTTTAAGAATCCACATTTGATTCACACCGCTTGTGGAGTAAGCTTTATTACAGTAATTTTTCAGTAATAAGCCTTTCTCGGTACTTCTTTGTAATTTCTTCTATTGGTTTGCACATGTGATAAAACAGTCACTGATTCGATCATTGCTTGAGGAGGTATAGCCTACTTAACACGTTTTACACACAATATGCTTCTCTCCTTTTAACATTTCTTTCAACCTCTCATCTTTTGAATTAAATTCTTTCTCGTGTACTTGGCTTCGAAACATAAACCTTTTACAGCACACACAAATAAACACCGGTAGCTATTTATTCTTCCGCAAAAAAACGCAATTAGCTAGGTTATGGAATAGCCTAGCTATATAGATAGTTCTTGTGGGGGGAAGTGAGGAGTACGCTTGCGCAGCGAGGAGAACGCATGTGCAGAAGACTATTGACCAATAGGAATTTCAGATTCTCGAAAATCAAAATGGCGTCCAGTTTCGTCCTGATCAATCACATTAAATTAAGCAAGTACTAACTAGGTGCATATTTATTTGTTGTCAACATGTTGTGGTCATAGCATGCTGCGCTAGAAAACCACTCAGTTACATTGGTTGTAAAGATTGTCTGTGAAACCTGAAGCCATAGTTGAGGTATTAAATGCTCAGAATTGCTAGAAAGCATTTACACAAATGCACTGCTTCAATACATGTATACATTATAGTTAATAAAGTTTGTCTCTGTTGAGGGATAAATGATAAAAAAGCAACAGCCTAGGAGAATGCAAAAACAAAAGCACGAAACTACTTTGAGTTGCTGTTGGCAAAAAATGAGAGGTTTGATCGAATCAGTGACTGTTTTATCCCATGTGCAGACCAATAGAAGAAATTACAATGAAGTACCGAGAAAGGCTTACTTCAAGTATTGATTTGAGTATACAAATACATCATAAGCCACCACACCCTTGTCAATCAAACACGCAATTTTCTATCCAAGGCTATTCCATAGCCTAGCGTATCGTTTTTATTTCATAAAAACCATTATCCGATTTATATCGGCATCCACTTATGTTTATAAAGTCCCCTAGTGTTTTCTAGTTCTATCTCTTTCCACCTTGCGTTCTCCATTGCTTAAGTATCTCCACAAACTACAATCACGCTTTGTTTAACACAATTGAAAAGTCTTTTATAGTATTTGTATATTATTGATTATTGCACAATACCTCATCTTTATTTATTAACTTCTGATTTTAAATTTATACATTACTGTTCTTATTCTTTTGATCATATCTATATTTATAAATCTGGCTAAGCGATATTGCAATACCAATCCCATCATCCTCTAAAAACCTGTTCCCAGTACCACCTATAGTAAATCTTTATAATACTTTTCAACTTCCACAAGGAAACAGAAAAATTAAACCACGCCCCGTTTTATCAGGACGAAACTGGACGTCATTTTGATTTTCGAGAATCTGAAATTTCTATTGGTCAATAGTCTTCTGTGCATGCGTTCTCCTCACTGTGCAAGCGTACTCCTCACTTCCCCCAAAGAACTATCTATATAGCTAGGCTTTTCCATAGCCTAGCTAATTAAACTCTTTAATCCAATTTTAGCTTAAACTTCCGTGACTATTTGTCGCAGGCTAGACAAAAAGGGGAGGAACCATTGCATGTCCTCTTAAACAACTGCTTGGATTTCAATGAAATATTGCACAGTTGTAATATAGCACCTAAAGATTTGCATGAGGTAACATGATTGTTGCCTGAAGGTAACATGATTGTTGCCTGAAAGTTTGAAGGGGAGATAATTTGTCTAAATATTTTCTAGAAAAAGGGAAGGAACCTTGCCAGAGCATATTCTTTTAAACGGCTCCTTGTTTTTTTTATGAAATGTTACCTAGTTGAAGTATATTACCACATTAAAATGTGCATGAAGTAATATGGTTGCTACTTAAAATAAGGGGATACAATTCCACTTTTGGATTTTATAGCAGAAAGGTGGAGGTATTTTTGTCAGTGCATGTCCTTCTAAATGGGTGCTTGGATTTTGATGAAATGTTACAAAGTCTTAGTATATATACATATGGATACCAATTTTTGTGGATAAAGAAAACAAGAGGCTCTCGAGAGCCCGTATTGCTCACCTGGATAATGGCTGACATTGAGATAAATGTCATTCCTAAAATGGTCAATGTTGAACTATGTTCCCTGCTGGAGGTCACCTTGGATTGGATGCATACAAATTTGAAGGGGCCACCAATGGACATTTGTGATCAAGTTTAGTTCCAATTGGATTAGTGGTTTCAGAGACCTAATTCTTTTAATGGAATCCAATATAAACTGTGTTCTTGTTGGTGGCCATCTTGAATGAGGTAAGGATGTGCAAGATACTTTTTTGTAGGGTACCATCTATGAACGATATTCTTGCAATTGAACTTGTAGTTTCTGAGAAGATCTTTGAATGTCTTTTACATCATGTACATAGGGTCCAATGTTAAAAAGTTTGGTTTTTAGTTTACTGGTGGTGATAAAATCTTTGAATGTCTTTTCCATAAGGGCCAATGTTCAGTGTTCAAACTATGTTTCCCAATAATGGCTTTTTTGCCAGTGAGGTACAGACCTATCAGATACCTTTTTTGGAAGGGACCATCCAAGGACCATTATGCTCAAGTTTGGTTATAATTGGATTGGCAGTTTCTGAGAAGATCTTTGAATGTTTGTCCATGGGGTCCAATGTTTAAAACCATGTTTCCCGCTGGTGGCCATCTAGGATGAGATAAAGAGACGCTGAATACAATTTCTAAATGGGACCACCAAAGGACTATTGTGGCCAAGTATGGACAGACACCAAGTGATTGAAGAGGCTCATTCTTGCAAAGCCAGGTACGCTAAAAATATATTTCGTGGTGCATGTAAATTCGTGGATTGCCACTTGTTAAAAAAAATAAATAAAAAAATATTAAATGAATGAAAAGGAAAATTTAAAAATTCCTGGTTTCTAAAAGATCCAGTATCTTCCGGTATTGTACAATACTGGTACAGATATATTATACTAGTATTGTACAAAACTGGTAGTACTTTTAGTGAGTTCATGTTCTTCACTTTATCCCTTAACATGACTTCAAGACCATACAAATACATGTAGAAATAAATAACGGTACATTAGATCAACTTTTTTTTGCCTTTTATATGAGACATAACTCCAGAAGCACCTAGTTAAAGTGCAGAAGATTCAATTTCAAAGTAGTTTTTTATGATTTAATTTGTAGATCGTAAATGTTTACATTTGTTTTTGATAGTAAATATACATTGGCAAACAAATACAATAGCAAAGTAGACGATAAGGCTCAGAGACTGGGCCTGTATCACTAACTTGACAACTCACATCTAAGCAATGCCTACATAAAATTATTTCAGCATTTCTGAATGAGCTCAGTAGATACATTATCAGCAAAAATAATTCATGTACAATTTGTGTTAGTTTTCCTCATCAGTAGTCTCATATGAATGATCTAAAATATGTTTTTTCAGTATGGTTCAATGCCAAGTTATTTTCCTTGCCTGCAGTCTTGTTTAATAGGTCGGAGAAAATGACAAAAATGATGTTTTCGAAATCGGTTCAGCGTTAAATTATTGTCCATGGTGCTGTTGGTCATGATTTTTGTCGGTTCGAAATGAAATGAGCAATCTTTACTAAGAACCTTATTTACATGTTCATCATTGTTACACCTGCTTCAGTAGTTTCAACGATGGTGAAAATATGATTTGTTCAAGGATGAATATTAAAAAAAAAAATTTAAAAAGTCGGTTTCACTTCGTTTAGATAATGGAAATTCTCTTCTGCTAACTTTGATATTTCATATTTCGGCGCCGGATTTTGCACGGTTGTGTAAAAATATTTTACATTTCTGGAACCACTTTTAATTTGATAATTTCCAATACATGTTGAAAGAAAAAACACTTTTTAAAAATGTTCCATGCTTTTAAATGGATGATATTTTCCGCGCACAATTATCGACTAGACTGGACCATTCTGAAATAGGTATAGGCAGGTATATCATAAACAAGTCTCACTTTGGCTTTTACCATGTGCTTGGACTCCCTTTTGATTTAAGAATAAACATACCCGGAAATGATATAATTCAACAAAATATTCTTAAACATGTAACTGAAATGTGCATGCATTAAACCCAAAAGAAATATTTGAAATAAACTGTTAATGCACTGCTAATTTCTTTGCGGTGTTTACAAACAAAAAACCGGTGGATAACAATTGTATACCCCGAACGAGTACACCTTGCTATTATTAGGTAGGTCAACTCGGGTCATCTAATTCAGTAAGTTACTTGGTCGCCCTTAAAATAGAACAATCCAACACTTAGAAATTTTCACCTGTTTGAAAAAAAAATGTGAAAATGCACATGACTGCAGACTTTTGTGCATGTCGTAAACGGCGAAATCAACGTTTTTCAGTTATGTGTGATCATTCTTGATATACATACCACATATGATAAAGATCAGTGTAAAAATAAAGCTGAAATAGTGAGATTTCCATTATCTAAAGGAAGTGAAACCGACTTTTTAAATATTGTATGTCCTTGATTTGTTATAGGGTCAAATTATCAAAATACTAGTATGTTCCGCATAGAAGGCAATGTGTTTTGTTAATCTGAATGAAATGAGCAATTTGATAAAGAACCGTTCCCGTTCAGTTGGGTTTGATTTGCCTCAGTAGTTTCAGATGTGATGATGGCCCGATGATCAAAACGTGAAAAAAAGTACTTGACTGGCTCACAATGAACATTCGGGTCAGGTGAACTAAAGGGCAGATATGGAAAAATCAAGAAAAAAAATCTAACAAGTAAATGGAGTAGTCAGAAACGACAGTTAATCCCCTCACCAATTTGTTATTTGTTGAAATCAGTCAGTTTCAGGCACTAAATAATCAGCAGCTGAAACTATCCTTGAAGATGCATATTGGTATTGTAAACCAAAAACAAATTTAACTTGAGCCACCCTTGCATAAAATGAAGGTCTGAAAGTGACATAATTTTTGTCATCTAAGGTGTGTCTATATTGACAAAATAGTATTCCTCAACCTGCTCTGCTTTAACTTTAACTCAAATTCTAACCTTCAATCAATCATGCATGAAATGTAGGCCAAAGTGACAAAATTTTTATCAGCAACCTCATAGCAAACAGGCACATCTTCTAACAAAATAGTATTCCTCTGCATGTTCTTGTCGGATCACGACTTTAGTGCTAACTTTAGCTGGAGTCAGTCACGCATCAAATGTAGGTTAAAGTGGTCTATTTTTATCACGAATCTCATGACATTCAAAAGGGCATCAGCTGATAAAATATGATTTACTCTTTGATGCAAACATCAATATAACTCACCCAGGCATGAAATAAAGGTCAAAGTGTGCTCACTTTTGACTATCCAAAACCCATCCACTCCTTCTACCTGTTTCAGTATCTCAGATCGCAAACTTCAACTCGAGTCACTCATGCATGAAATGTAAGATCAAAGTAACTTATTTTTTATCAGGAATCCCGTGACTATTCAAGACGCATCTACTGACAAAATATTATTTTTCTACATGCTATAGTATCTCAGAGATGTGGACTTTGTTGACAATCCCGCACCCATGACCAAGAAAGACATGGATGTAGCGTTGCTCGACAATTAGCAAAGAATTCCGCTTAAACCGGTGCTAGGGGCCGTCTTGAACTTACTATGAGGTATGAGCAAAGCTCATTGTTGAAGGCCTCATGGTGACTTCAAGATGAAGAACAACAATAAAAGTGTTGTTCCTTTGCTTTTTTTTACCATGTATTCGTAGAGACTTTGTCTCATGTGCATTTACTCCATATCCTTTTATTCACCATTTAATACAATCTGACTCACTGATGCATAAAATGTAGGTCAAAGTGATCTAATTCATATCAGAAATCACACAACTATCTAACACGCATCCACCGACAAGATATCTTTTTATACATGATAAAGGTAGATTCGAGTACCCATAAACCAATGTAATCCTACCGCTGGCTTTTGCTAGTGCCGGTAACAAGTCCTGCTATCCCGAGTTCCTATCACCGCACTTTCGAAGAAAATTCGTTGATATTGTTATTCCCTCCGTCTGTCCGTCCGCCACACTTTTCTTGTGACTCAAACTCCTAATACAGTTTTGGATTTAGGGATTTAATTTTGTTGTAGAATTGTTGTATATGTTCTTATTGATTGTGTTAAAAAAAAATAAATAAAAATAAAGTAATATTTACGGTAAATAGCATATAAAAGCTGGCTCATCTGGATAAGGCTCGAGGAGGAAGTTCTGCTGTAAATTATAATTTTGCACAGAATTATCCTGAAGCATCGTCCCTTGGTGCCTTCTCTACCTGAGTCATCTTGTCTAATCCATAGCAAAATTTGTGCTCTATATTTCAAATGTCCACAGTGCTGGTGCCCTCTGATCACTTTATTTTATTAATATTATGAATACACTTTATTTTGATAGTGTAAAATATATATATTTATATATTTGTATTAGTCTCTGTAATAATTATTTTTGTTATGTTTTGTCATCATGTCCTCAATGGACCCTTGATTGGTTAATAAAGCATATTCTATTCCAGGGCTGCCAAGTTTTGGGAAGCAAAATGCGTGAGATTTCCAAAAATTTATGAAGATCAAAGGGAAAATAAAAAAGATTAAAGAAATTTGCTGAAATTTAAGATGGAAATGCGTGACTCTCACGCCTAATGCGTGAGACTTGGCAGTGCTGCTATTCTATTCTATTCTATTCTATTCTATAGTCTGTAGATGCGAAATAAGCTTTCGGGTTTTTTTTTATATTACTCTTGGTGCAAACAAGAGGCCCCAAGATTATATGTCAATTTTTACAAACGTGGCATGTGACACAAACTCCTCCTACATTTATGGATTTATAGATTAAATTTTGTTGTTGAGTCTGCAGATGTGCAATAAGCTTTCGGGTTTAGTTTTATCTTTATCTTGGTGCAAACAAGAGGCCTCAAGATGTCAATTTTAGATGTGGATTTTGACACATGTGGCATGTGACGCAAACTTCTACATTTTTGGATTTAGGGGTTAAATCTTAATCTGTAGATTTGCAATAAACTGTGGGAATTTTGGCTCCAGTTCCAACTTTGGCAAATTTCCTAAAATGTCAAAGACAGATATTTTTGGAAATCTGAGCATATAATCTTATATTTTAGCAAGTGTTCGGTAGAAAACAAAATTTTGAATACTTTAGAATTCTAAAACGTGAATTCCCTATATTCTTAGTTCTTGCCTTTTGGGTTATTAGCTACAAGCAAGAACTCTCCAGAGAAGAAGTACAGCTTGGTATCTACTTCCGGGATCAGCGAATACACGTTCATTGTTTTAATTCGTTGAAAATTTGGTGTATAATTCAAAAATTAATGTATTTTAGGTTTTAAGAAAACAAGAGCACAATGGACAAACAAAAAATGTTTGAAAAGTTACGCCAGTTTGATGCTTACCCGAAGACTTTAGACGATTTTAGGATCAAAACATTCGGGGGAGCAACCGGTACTTATTTTGTAATGTTTATGTTGAAGTTTTCTTTCGCAAATACAATATATTCTGTTGCAAGATACTAGATACAATTCTTGGATTATTTGTTCTAGCCCCGCAAGCACTTCTTACTGAAGGAAATTGGTTTTTCTTGGTTGGACGTCTGCATTTCCGTTAATACAGATGCCCTGGCCTTCTGGTAGAAGATATGGCAAGAAAATAGGTGCCCCAAAATGTAACTATGTAACCAGTTGCAAAAGTGTTGGTTTAAATTGTTGCACTGATTTCTTGCCACATATGTTTGGTATAGTGCTAGTCGTATAACATATGACTGATCACTTGAATTGTGCCCCAACAATACTCGTATACGAGTATTGTGCACAATACTCGTACATAATTAGTATACGAATATTGTAAAAAATAATTAGAAAAGTACAATTCTGGTACAATACTCGTATACGAGTATTGTTTGCAATACTTGTTTACAATACTGGAGATAAGTATTGTTCTAGCTGCTTGATTATTATTAATATTTGAATAAATATGACTCTACATTTTTGCTATTTTTTTTAATAAAGGACACCAGAATATCATAGTCAATGGGATAATGGATGTGGTTTGCTTCCATTGATTTATTCACTTTTTTACCATTTTGGGGGTCATATAGGGCTTGCTACTAGTATATGATTTGAGGTTCCTCAGTGTGTTGAAGACTGTACGGTCTAGATGCTTTGTTTTGGTTCGTTTTAATCTGGATATGGGATGTTGTCTCCTTGATATTTACCCAATTTCCTTTCTTTTTAATATGTACAATTTACTTAACTATAAAATACAACAATTGTAATAGTCTTCATTGATTGATTGATACATTAGGGCAAAGAAATTGTTTTATATGGCTCTGATCATGGGTTTTGATAATACTGACTTTGTGCACATAAATATAATGTGTAGATCTATATTTCTACAATTTACTGACTGATGCAAGTTTATTGTAATTTATTGATTTTAGACACTCAGCTTCATTTGCGCGAATCGGCCTTTCAGTTGCATGAAAATAATCTTTCAATTGCAAGAGAAAACATCTGCGCGAGTTTTTTACCTGAAATTTACCTGTGATTTTATTATTTATCTGAAATTGCAGGTAACCTCTTCCGTCAGCCAGCAAGTATAGATCATTTTAATGTCAGCACTATATTATATTGAAGATGAAACGGCACTATAAAATGTAGCTATATTAAAAGATTCTATACTTAAAGTAACTGTACATGTTTGTCTTCGTAATATGTAAGTATTCGCATCGTATTTCAATCCAATGACTTTGACACACTCAAAGTGGCCTTTTTCACCGGCCTGATATCTTTAAAATTGGTCCATCATGTGACAGGTAGTTGTAGATTTCTGATTTTCATAGTCTTCAAGGCTTCCTGGCTTTATTAAGAGTTAAAAGTTATAAAAACATATCTAACTGAAAAACAAACATTCCTTTGACAATTTCTAATTACAATTCATCAAATAAACCAAATTTAATTAGCTTGGGTAGATAAACAACTTAGTTTTTAATTACTCTCATACTTCGAGCAATCATGATCCTCAATCAACAAAAACAGCAAAAAATTAAAACCCTTTTATCATGTTTATATCTGGTAATTATGGTGAAAAATAATGCAGGGAAGACAGTAAATTTCCCCAAAAGAGTCATTCAACTTCAGAGATGTTTGCAGTGCTACTTGCTCATACTCCTGCTTAGTCAGACTGGGCTTAGCAGTGTCAATGCAATAGACGAATTTTTTTTTTAACCATTGGTTTAAGTATCACAAGATAATGAAATGTGTATTTGGAATCAATGACACGTTCACAAAAGCCTGCAATTATTTAACATTTAAAAGCGTTGTTCCATTGCTGTGTTTTACCATGTATTTGTATAGATTTTGTCTCATTTGCATTTTCTCCATATCCCTTCATTGTTAATGCAAACTGTCTCCGAGGGAGACATTGAATGCTACAGCTATAAACAGCAGGATCTTGGCATACCAATACTCCATCAATTTTGTTTACCTGCGTTACATATGGATATATTATTTCTGAATTTCTCCCTTTCTGCTTTTTTGTCTTGGTATCTGTTTACCGATATATTTTAAGTAAATTAGTAATTTTGATAACTCATTTTCCCTGTAGTACTATTACTTCTGTAAGGCATCTTTTCCTCCATGATGCAGTGTAACAATAATCTTATCACATACTGTTAATTAATTACCTATGAAATTTACCTGTGAAAAAAAATCAATTTTATACAATATACAATACGTATACAATACTCGTACAGTTTTTTAACAAAAATACATGAGTATTGTGCACAATACTCGTATACAAGTATTGTTGGGGCACAATTCAAGTGATCCCATATGACTTTGCATTTTCTTTCCATATTTTACGCTTATATTGGATTTTTTCATTTTTTTATTTTTTTGAAAGTGCGAAGTCATATCAGATCTTAAAAATTTCCATAAGGGTTTTCTGACATAATTTCATGTTGGAAATAAATATGTTTCCCGTCGAAATGTTTGCAGTGTTTTCAAATATAAAAACATACCTTCCTTGCGATTCAGACTTATTATTCCCAACACTAATTAATAAATTGACTTCCCAAGGGGTGCAATATCTAATTATCTAGAGCATTTCAATGAATTTCGAATTTGAACAACTGAGTTTAAAAACACGAAGTTCATCTTAAAAATTCCTGCAAAACTAAAAAAGTGGAGCAATTAAGTAAAAAAACAATGTTTAAGATGTCTTTTTGTGGATATATCGAAATATTGGTGAGAAATACTAGAGGAGTGCAGGTATAAGAAATCAAGTGAGGGAAAAATTAACCCAAAAGCTTTTGATTTGAGTAATAATGGTGAAAAGCATGATCTTATGTTGGGAAGTGATACAGTAGTAGGTTTTTATCTAAATGGTTTTGTCTTAATTTTGCAAGTTCATTCTTTCCAACTTTAGATTCAGTATTCAAGAATGCAAGTGTGATTTTCTGCTTTTATTGAAGATTTCGTACCTCAGTAAACTGTAAAATACAAAAATTCATTTTGATTCCAGTTTTTGCAGGTCATTTTGCAGTACTACTGAGTCGTCTCACTCTGGTGTTTTGATTCGGCAATATATAAGGCTGTTTTCAGCAAATAATCTGGTATTTGATTGTGATTTCTCTGGCTTATCATTAATGTACAACAGAAACAGAAGTGGGCCCAACACTAAACCGGAACGCCAGAAGATACTGGTTCTGGAGACTGGAGATGATGAGTGACCATCAATTAATACTCTCTGACTTCTATTATTTAGGAATCTGTAGATCCATTTTTTTTTCATGTTTCCTCTCCTATCATAGTGGTGTTCTTTTATCAGAAGCCTTTGATGCAGGACTTTGTCAAATGCTTTACTGATGTCAACAAGAACTGTGTCAATCTAATCCCCTCTCTTATTCAATTCCTTTGGCCAAGTCTTCGATTGTCAGTATGAGTTGGCTCTCACATGATCGTCTTTTTCTAAATCCGTGTTATTTGTCAGACAACATATTGTGTTTCTGAAGATGTTTTATGATCTGACTATGGATGATATGTTTGAGTACATTGTGTATCTTGTAAAAAATGGAGGTAAGTGAGATTGGTCTGGTGGCCATGGCTGATGCTGTTCTGTCCCCTTTCTTGAAGACAGGAGTTACCAGAGCTTCTTTCCAATCTTGTCTTGTACAGTGCCCTGAGATAGTGAGGCTTGGAATATCAGGGTAAGGACAGGTCCTATTTCTGTTGCTACTTCTATAAGGAACCATGATAGGATGTTATCCCTGTGCTTTATGTTGGTCCAGTTTCATGTTGATATAAAATTGCTCCATACATTGTATCTTGGTAAGGATCGGAATTCATTAATTAATGGCATGTTATTCATGCCTTCAAAATATCTATCTCTGCCTGTCCAGCCGTATTCAAATCTGGCCTTACTATATTTAATTGTTATATATCAGAGGAAAAATAATTTTTTTATATTTCAATATCATACATGTACATATATTATTGCGATTTCCTGGATCATTAACATATTATACATGTATTTGCTATTCATCAATGAATATACTCATATTCCTCTAATAACACCTATTAAAACACCTTCAAAACTCCTGTTTTTGTCTGTTAATCAATTACTCAATGTTCTATAGAATTACATTGTATACGAATTAATACTGCCTGAAGGGTTTTACCTTGATACTCCAGTGATGACAAAATTCTTATTTTTGTTTTCAGTAACCATTGTCAGTACAGCTATAATGGTGATTTTATTTCTATCAGAACTCAACTTTTATTTAACATATGAAGTGACACCTGAGCTTTTTGTTGACACATCAAGAGGACAGAAATTAAAGATAAATATAGAAGTTAAATTTCCAGTATTACCATGTGCATGTAAGTTAAATTTCAAGTTGTTATGACTAGTCCATGAAGTTTTAATCAAAAGTCAATTACCAGTATTACTGTATAAATTAAATTTCAAATAACACTAGTACCATGTTAATACATATAATGTAAAGTTAACTTAAAATTCCGGTATTACATGTACTGTGTACATGTATATTTATAGTTGAATTTCAAATATTACCAAGTGAGTGTTGTTGAAATTCCAGTATTATAATGTGCTTGTCATGTACATGTACATTCAGGTCAACTTCCAGTATTACCGTGCTCATGATATGTTTCCAGTCGACATTACATGCAGTATACATTACTACAGTCAAATGTCCAATATACTGTGTTTATATATAGTTGTAAAATTAAATTTGTTATATGGTCATGCACATGCAAGATGAGTTTCCAGTATTACTATGTATATATGCAAGTCAAATTTCCAGGATTATCATGCTCACCATTATCAGATGAAATAAAATTTCCAGTATATTGTATTGTCTCTTAAAGACTTAAATATTTAGTAAAAGTTTCATTGACTAAAGATAAATCTAGATGTTTAGGAAAACCTATAATTAAGACAAGCCAACACTGACTAAAATGTGAAACACCTAAGTTAATATTGGCATACATCATGATCCATAGCAAGATGGTACATGTAACATCAAACATATTTATAAATAAAGCAAAGCATGATAAGGATGAACTCCAACAAAAACTGTATATATCATGACATCAGATGATCTCTAAGATAAACATATTTGTCTCTTAAAATGAAAAAAAAATATCCGATTTTGATTTTTCAATACTAAAGTTTGTTTGAATAATTGTAGTAAAACATGACCTTGATGTATTTCAGATTTAAGTATAGATGCTATGGATGTATCAGGTGAACAACAAATAGATGTAGATCATCATTTACTGAAACAAAGAATAGATTTAGAAGGAAATAAACTAGACGATCCTCCTGAAAAAGAAGGTATGACAAAATAAAGAGAATATTTACAATTACAATGTATATTATGTTTATGTGTGATAGCTACAATTAACGTTTTTTTGGTAATATCTCTTGTCTTCAATATTTATTAGATTTTTCAAATTTGTTCCTCTGTCCAATAAGGAGTAGACTCTGTAGTAGGTGTCAAAATCAAAGTTTGCAGAGACTGCTTTTACTATTTTCACCAACTGTACCAAAATTTAAAGGGGTTTATAGGAATCACTTGTCTGTTTGTCCGTACATCTGTCCACACTTTTTGTTTGTAAGTGCAACTTCTTAAGGATTTTAAGGATTTTATGAGACTGTTTACAAAGTAGGGATGCTTTATCATGTTTATGAAGATGTGATTGGAAATGATCATAATGATTGTCCAACACCCTGAAAGGGAGATAATTTGACCTTTCCTTAATTGGTTCTGCAAAGATAACCTCATTAGCACAACTCTCAAACCAGCATGAGAATTTCCAAAATGATATCATGATCATAGTGGCCATGAAAACGGGAGAAGAAATGAAATTTGCAACCACTCCAAAATGTAATGAATGTCTGTTATGAGTAGAATTTAATACAATTGTACCAGTGTCAGAATTCTGAAAAATGAAACATTTTGTGCCAGAAACAGAAAAAAAGATTTTAAATTCAATGTGTGATGTATTGAATGAAAATCTAAGAAATGACCTGTAGTATGATTTTTGGCATTAGATTTCCAAAAATTTCTTCAGTTACAATTTTTAATCTGTCATGATTCCTGAGCTGTATGAATAACAATGACCAAAGTATACTGTGAAATTTGATTTTTTCATATGACCATTTGGACAACTTATGGCCCTTCAGTGCAGATCAAATAAAAAAAATTTAGAAATCCATCAACTGAAATATGTGTAAAGCTGATAGAGAACAAATTACCAAATAGGATATAAATAGAAAAGTCAAATTAAGCTTAGTACAGAGCTAAGCACAAGGGAGATACTACATAGTTTCATACATATTTTCTGAAAAGTAGATTTCAAGTTTCCAAAATCTGATTTCTAAACGAAACAAAATGACAGGGATGATGACATTGCAGACCCCTGTAAATATTCAAACTGATATTGGATTCAATGCAAATTATGTTCATTTGTATAACAGTAAAAATATGTTCTTCAAGTATTCTTTTACTACAAATATACCTTTTATCATTAGATTGCATTGCAGTACTGTATGTAAATGTAGCTGAGGTGCAACAAAGTTGAACTCGGCTATTGGTTTGGTGATGCGGGCGGGCAAGAGGCATCAAACATTGGTTTCCGGATGATAACTCAAAAAGTTTACGTCCAGTTGAAATGAAACTTGGATATGTTTTTGAGTACCAGGAGGGGAGAACACTATTGATTTTGGAGAAAGTAGGTCAAAGTCACAGTGACTGAAAATAGATAAAAATTTGGTTTCCGGATGATAACTCCAAAAGTTTACATCCAATTGAAATGAATCTTGGATATGTTGCTGGATACCAGGAAGAGAGGAATCCTATTGATTCTGGAGGAAGTAGGTCAAAGGTCAAGGTTACAGTAACCTAAAATAGACTGAAAATTTCAGAAAAATTTGGTTTCTGGATGATAACTCTAAAAGTTTACATCCAATTGAAATGAAATTTGAATGCTTTGTTGCATATCAAGAAGAAAGGAACGCTTTTGATTTTGGATAAAGTAGGTCAAAGGTTAAGGTCACAGTGACCGTAAATAAATTGAAAATTTCAGAAAAATTTGGTTTCTGGTCAAATTCTGGATGATAACTCTAAAAGTTTACATCCAATTGAAATGAAATTTGAATACTTTGTTGCATATCAAGAAGAAAGGAACGCTTTTGATTTTGGATAAAGTAGGTCAAAGGTCAAGGTCACAGTGACCGTAAATAAATTGAAAATTTCAGAAAAATTTGGTTTCTGGATGATAACTTGAAAAGTTTACATCCAGTTGAAAGGAAACTTGGATATGTTGTTGGATATTTGGAGAAGAGGAACCCTATTGCATTTGGAGAAAGTAAGTCAAAGGTCAAGGTTACAGTGACCAAACATAGATTGAAAATTGTAGAAAAATTTGGTTTCCGGATGATATCTGGAAAAGTTATTATCCAATTTCAATGAATCATGAATACATTGTTGGATACCAGAAGGGTGAAACTCTATTGATTTTGGAGAAAGGAGGTCAAAGGTCAAGTTTATGGTGACTGAAAATAGATTGGAAATTTCAGAAAAAATTGGTTTTCGGATGATAACTTGAGAAGTTTACATCCAAATTGAAATGAAACTTGGATATATTGTTGTGACATAGGAGGGGAGGAACCATATTGATTTAATATAAAGTAGGCCAAAGGTCAAGGTCACAGTTATCAAAAATAGATTAAAAATTTAAGGATTATTTACTTTCTGAAAGATATTTCAAAAAGTTTAGATTTAATTCAAATCAAACCATTAGGAAAAGAAAATTAGATAAAAAATTTTAGAAATATTTAGGTCTCCACATTAACTTGGTCACATTATATTTGATGTTGCAACTGGGCTTGTGCACCCTGGTGCCATTCAGATTTTATTGAATAAGACATATCCTTTCATTAATTATATGTACAAAGTAGTATGAGATAAAAGTGAAACAAATACAAAATTATATATTTTTTCTATTTTTGTTTATTTTCAGAGTTGGGAGATGAATCTAAAAATATAACAGATGTAAGTGCATTAATGAACAGAAGATAACAGGAAATAACTACAATGGCTGAAAATCACATGCCACATGCACATGAAAAACACCAATAAAAAGACAAAAGACAAACATAGACAACGATAGGAACTCGAGATAGCAGGACTTGGTACCAGCACTAGTAAACCCTCATTTCTCAGTCCCAATCAGTTAGATAACTGATCATGACTCCAAAACCACAATCTTGAGAAGGAAAGAATAAGATAAAATGAAATTTAAAAAAATGGGTCCAGGACTGCACGTCGCTAAACTGCTGCCTAGCACAGCCCATGAAATCAAGTATACAATAGATGTAAAGAGAGACAAATTTCAGGTGTCATTGAGATAAAACTTCACAAAAGCAACATATAAAAAAATGCATTACTACAGAGACTTCAACAATAAAGGCAGTATGACTAAGTTACACAACAAAAACAATACAAAACACAAAATTGCTGGTATACATGTATTATACTGTGAAACTATAAATGTTCTGCCAAATGCAAAAATAACTAAATGCATATTTTAATATCAAGAAATCAGGTTGGACATTATTTATGTGTATTATATCTTTATAAATGAGGGTCAGCCATCTTGGAAAAAGTAAGAAATATTCAGTAGATCGGTCAATCTCCGAAACAGAGGTGCATAGCTCTTCCTACGTCAGATATCACCTCTGCCACACCGGAAGGAGAGATTCCTCTCAAAATAGCCGATTTTCCTGACGTCACAGTGTGAAATACGTCAGGATGTATACTACGTCGCTGTGAAAAGGACGTGGTAAATCCAATATGGAGGACAAGGTTGTGGCAGAGGTGATAAACTGACTTAGGAAGAGCTGTGCACCTCTGTTTTTGAGATTGTAGATCGATTTGACAATAATAGCGAATCAGTTGTACATCATCATTTGTATACATGAAGATGTCAATATTGATTTGAAATGTAGTAGTTTTAGTGAACTGATTTTTTACTGTTGAGTCTATGATTTATGCCATTCTTTATTCAAAAAAGTTATGTTGTTGCTAAGCACTCTAGCTTTTAAGGGGGTAGACCTGGGGTAGGAGGAGATATCTCTGTTTTTCACATTTTTATTACTTACACAAACAAATAGAATCACTACTATAGGTATTATCAAAATTTTAAAACTGCAAAATTTTTTCAACATAGGAAATAAATATTAATTTTGTCATGAAAACAAATACCCAACATCTAATTATTTATAATGAGTGCATGTTACTGTACTTTTTTGCAATGGTGTCCATAGATAATGAAAATATGTAAAAGTCACATTTCTTCCAAGGGAGGTATTTTTTAGCACAAATTCGGCAATTTTATTGATTTTTACCCACTTTATTCTAAATTAAGAAAAAAATTGGACGGTAGAATTTTCTAAAATATTTATATATCTTACCATATACTAGTTTTCTTTCTATTCTCAGTTTTTGGTGAAAATTAAACGACAGAATTTTTTACAAGAAGTGTTTAATAGTGATTTATTAGAGAAAAGATTTCAGCCTATATTATTCAGAACATCCATGTATTTCAGTTCAACCTATTTAAATTTTCTATCATTATTCATGCTTACTTTCACGCATGTCTAAACTACAGAATTTTGCATTTGAAATGATTTTAAATTAAAAACAAATTTAATTAGAGCCAACTTTATACACCACAATCAAGTCCTATACAGACCAAATCATATGAGGAAACAGGGTATCTTTGATGACCTCTAGACATAAAACAGGACGGTAAATATTGTTGAAAATTGTTGAAAGATGACATGAACATGTGCAGTCTTGATGCTGAAAATATTAAGAAAATTAAACAAGTGGAAAATTTTAGGCTTCCCCAGGTCTACCCCCTTAAGAGAAGACTTTCAGGCCCTATATAGAGGTTAGTCTTAAAGAAACAAGAGAAGGTAAAAAAGAAATACTGTAAAAAAATTTGTTTGATACCTATTTATTTTTAGCTAAATCCCTGAATAAACAATGTACTATCTTTTATAGAAAAAAAAAAGACCAAGAGTGCATGAATAATTCAAAATTATCAAATCTATCTTACTGAACACATTTATGAAGGAAGATTTTGCTTGTTTCGGACAGTTTTTTGTTTTACAACAGGTTCAAATTTCAAAGCATGCTTCGCTGGACAGTATTTTTTTGCTAACTTATATTTAGGAAAATTTGTGTGAGAATTATTTCATAATACCAAGAATGTCATTAAATCTATATTGCTGTTGTATTGGAATACTGAAGAAATATTTGTTAATATGTTGAAATGGCTCGGTAAATTATATCATTTAATTCTATTTTTGTAGGCTTTAGCTAAACCATTAGATCCAAAGAGATGTGAAAGTTGTTATGGTGCAGAAACAAAAGATGATCAGTAAGTTGGCAGTATAAAAGATTAAGAGCAGTATGTTCCTGTCTAGCATGAAATTAAAATCACTTTATCAAACAAAAAGGGACATAACTCTGAGAAAGATTATTTTTTTGCATTTAGATATTCAAATTTAACTTGTGTATTATAGACATTGTCAATGTTTTAGGTTAGAAAACAAATTCAAAGCAAACTTATACCCCCACTTAACGAGTGGATGGTATATTGGAATACCCCTCCACGTCCGTCCGTCTGTCATTCCATCAAATATTTTTTTTATCACAAAATTCTCTGCTCTGCTTGAAGGAATTCATTCAAAATATGGTGTGCTGCTTTGTTGTAATGAGTTGTGCGTTTAAGCCTTTTTTAGTGCTCTCTGATTTAAAATTCCTGATTGACTGGACTTTGAATTTTTACTGTATTGGTCATGATATTGAAATTTTGTCACAAGCTTTGTTTATTCATTCCAAATTGTATGATGCTTAATCAGACTTTTGGGTTACTTCATTCTGTTTATTTCTTGAGGATTAAATAATTGTTTTCATACTTGCATCATGGCCACACTTGTACTGTGTCCGCACACTTAGATTTGCTCTAACCATATTGATTCAGGGTTCAATGAGAGGGGGTATGACTGGTTGCCTTTCGACGACAGCTCTTGTTCAGTTCTTATCCACACTGTCAAGGGATGTAATTCATGAGCAAAAAAATAATTACAAAAGGGGTATCATAGTCAGGTTTTCAACTCATGTAATATGATCAGATTTTATTGATTCAAATAAGGTTAATATTTTTTTTTTTTTGCACATGGATATTATTTAGAAAAGACAGTACAAATATTTGTGTCTTATCTGCGACAATAATCATTGGAAGTGATACACAGGTGTAATTTTCTTGCAGCAGTGGCTGTTTATAAACTTTTTTTATTAAACTATAATACAGTCAAAAGGCATGTTTCATCCGCACATTTTTACCCTAGAAAGGATTAAGGGGTTAAGGGTGCTGATAATACACTCCTATACTACTTGAGGATTTAGCAAAGTTCTCTGAAGAATGATTGTTAGTCCCTGTTCAAACCAAACAGACCGTTTGTGGATCTAATTAAATATGTTGTTTTGATTTGCAAATTCCTTACAAAAACAAAGGGTCTTTCCTTCAAAAAAATGCTATTTTCATGTCACAAACAAGCATATTTTTATTAGCTGCCATTACTGTCAACAAACCATGTGATCGATAAAGTTGTTATTAGTGACAATGAACTATTTATATTATATTGCCTCTGACCAGTTTTAACATGCTTAAGATGTAAAAATATAGGTTTAAGCAGGCTATTATTTTATTCCACATCAGTTTATAGGGAATGGAGGACTTAGAAATATCAAATTAAATGTTAAATTAACATGGAAATGACAGTCTGCACTGAACCGGTTTCGATTTTTTCATTGCAATTGAACTTCCTGATTGATGAAATAATGTTATTTTTCTTCATATTTCGTTAGGTTTGATCCTTTTTATCATTAAATACTTCAGGGAAGGTTTCAGATATAGTAAATAAAGACTTGTGCAGTTGATAAGCTATGAAAATAATGATTTACAGATGAAAAATAACTATTATCATACCTATCTCCACGTAGACTTTGTCAGTTGAGGTCTAAGCGTATTTAACATACAAAAAGTTTTTCCCTGGATTTTAAGGTCAAAAAGACTCTGCAGATTATACACAAATGCTGATAATACATGGATTTTTGCAGTACCTACACAGGTTATAATGTGTTGTGAACTTTCGAATATTACATGTTTCAGATGACCTTGACCTCGTTATCATGGTTCACTAATTTCATAAACATTGCGACAGTTTTTCATTCAAGTCCATTTCCCAACAATCCAATATATCTTGTGTATTGATGTATTTAAGAGAGCATGTAAGTCATTTTCTATAAACCTCAGCCTGAATTGCACATTTGAGTGACTTCATAAAATTTTTGACATAGTTTTCATTCAAGTTGATTTCTAAGCAACTGCAATGAATAGTTTCACCATATCTGGTCTGTCCTTACATCTAGGCAAGTATGTGCTAGTCTGACATCTGTCATGTAACATCCACCTCAATTTCATGATTCATTGACTTTGACAACATTATTACATCAATACTTAATTAATATGCAGATTCAAGCGATGCATTGGGTATGCGAGACATATCCTGTGTCAACAGTTTATTTTTTCACACAAGGTTACACTGCTAACGGAGACTAGATAAGAAAATTGGCATTCTATGAAAGTGATTGATTACATTTTATTTTTGTTATAGATGTTGTAATACTTGTGAAGATGTAAGAGAAGCCTACAGGAAGAAAGGATGGGCATTTAATAATGCAGAGAATATTGTACAGTGTGAGAGAGAAGGCTGGTCACA